>DWLS01000194.1:0-37115 GCA_018246255.1 Pachliopta kotzebuea | reverse complement strand
GGCCCGCTTCGGGTTACGGGGGCAGCAAGAGGAGGCGTTGATACCGCCTCCTGCGCACCCCGACTCGCCGCCTGCGGCGGGAGGAAGCCCCTGGGCTATCCTCCCTGGCCCGCTCATGTCCGTAGCGGTCTGATATTACACACCTAACCGCGAATTAAAACCACTAAATCGAACGGTACATAGGTTCAATGCCGTAATGTGAATACGTCTTTTTTTTCGTCGGCGGCACGTATTTGAGGAAAATATTTCAGTACTTTAAACGTATGTAGTGCTCCTAATTTATTATTCTTCTGAATCATAAATAAACAATGTAAATATGAAATACATGAATACCAGTAATCTAATTGACTTCGTGAAGCAATGTATAACTACTGGTCTAATAACATACAGGTCCTTAATTCGACTCCGGAGTCATTTGATACAAAGTTTGGTTGGTAGTAGGTTTCACTAGACATGGCGCTCGTTACCTGGTGTTATAATTTTACTAACTACAGTGGCTTTCAATCCTAAATGAAGTAGTGTTTAAACACTATAGCTAGCCGCCATGACTAACTTACAGGCGGTAAGGAAACTTACTGTATATAGCACATAGTACACATTACATAGACTTAGCTGCCTTGTGAATTTCTTTCATTGTTTCATATATTGATCGAAGATCTCTGTTTCCGCAGACCATCTGGGTATACAAACATTACAATATTCCTATTTGAAAGGCTGTTGTAAGCTAGTAAAATTACTGGGATAAAGAGAAATAACACCTAATGTCTCATAGTGATGAGCACTATGTGGTGCTGTGTGTATTATCTTAACTAGCCCTGCATTCCTATGGGAAAGCGTATCACTTAGCATCAGGTGAATACCTTGCTCGTCTCGATCAGTAGAAAAATAAATATTTAGTTAATCAGCAGTAGATTATTCAAGTTATTGGACAGCTACTTGTAAATAGACGCTGCGATCATCGCAGCGTCTATTTCGGCCATCAAACAACTACCTGCACGTATTACTGTGATCTAGTATAAACATCCTATTTCGCACCACATTTGATACTAACAGATTCACTTAATGATCAGGTGAACGAACGAATCTGCTCGTGTCACCGTTTAGTTGAATAAAAAATGTATTCAAATGTATGACTCATTGGTCATTGCCGATAGACGTAATTATTGAAAACAACTTAACCTCCATAACATACAGAACTACAAAGTCTACGAAGTTAAAGATTCATTACTACTCCTCGTTTTAGTACTTTTACTAATTCTTCATACATCTTTAATATTACAGAAAATGTATCAAAATTAAACACAATGTCTATATTTTCATCGTCATACTTTTCTTACAGACTCACTAGAACATTTTTCTTATAAAAATGAGTAGCTAACTTTAGTCTTAGTTTTTATGCACGATTGTAGTTACATTTGTAGTAGTTCAACTTGTTTGCCGTGTACATAAATAATATAAAGGATTTTTTGGTTATCCATATTAAGCCTGTTTTTTTTTATTGCTTTGTAAAACCGTGAAGTATAGCCATTCTTAAGAAATATTTGGTCTTTTCAAAAATATTTAAAAGAGATGTAGTGTATTTTTAAGTTAACTTTGATGATATATAATCATGACTTATTCTCGATATATTTTTGAATTTCAAAAACACGAAAATCGGGATCTTCAACGAGATCAATCAGCTCACTTTTTTATTGATTGGTTTATTTATTTTACGTAACAAACTGATCGATCAATGGCGCAGCCGTAGTTTTTTTTCTTCTATTTTTACATTGGCGTTACACGAGTCGATGTTACCGTAATCTGTATCGTAAGTACACAATGATCAGTTAGTTAAGAACTTTTAACATTACAAAATGAGGACTCGGTTAATATTTTTATTCGACTAGACGCTCAAGATGTTCACGTCATGGTAAGTGATACGCTTGCTCATAACAACATAGTGCTGGTTAAGATGGTATACACAACACATAAAGTGTTAAGTCTCGTTACTCTATTAATTTTACTAGCTTACAGCATTCTTCAAATATTACTGTGTCGGGAACACAGTAATATTTGCACACTATTGTTTGTAGGTTGCAATATGAGCTGCGGTGGTACCTATCTAATCCCCGAAGTTTCGTCGTCGTTCAAAGCTCACACTCCGTTGCCTGCTAGTTAATTAACCTTTAATCCTAAATTTAGTCACTTTTTAAATTACTGTTTTGTTTCTTTTCAGATCCTTAAAATCACGGGAGTAAAGAAAAAACATGTCAATTAAAGGAGTGACGTGAATTATAAAATTTTATGCTTGTATGCCATTTATCAGTGGAGTAAATTCTTGATTCAGTGTTACATATAATATTATCACTAATTAATAAAGACAGTAACGTGAATGCAACATTGTGGTGCTTGTGTACACATATACCGATCAATATGGTGTTACAAGGGCCTCTCCTGTTCAACTTGTTCATAATGTGAGTATAACACGTGTTTTGATTCTGTTTATCGTTATTTATCAAGACCCCTGTATTGTGTTTAAGTGGTGGAGCTTTGGCATCGTCGTACTAAGCTCCACCGCCTTCTTTGCATCGAGATTTCTCTTGAGCTTTTATAAATAATATTTAAAGAGGTTCGCTAGTTCTGGCTTCTGAGGCTCTATATATATATAACAAATAATTAAGCCAAATATTGTTTAATTAATTGTTGAGAAAATAGAGGAGTTTTAACATCAAAATATTCAAGAAGGGTATCAAAAAGCATTCATTGTCTTTCCTGATTTTAAATAACTTTTTTATAAATTATGATACTTGGAATTATTTAAATATATATTTATTATGTAACTTATGTACTATCAAATTTTACATACATATTTAAAGAAATTTATTTGTCGTATAACTTATGCTTTTACACATAGATTTTTGTGCGCGTAAGTTAATTAAAAATAGATATTTAGACTTAGTACAAAGGGCATTCAAAGTTTTAATATTACCGTATTGATCAGGATCTAATGGAATAAAATCTATTCGTTAAATTCTATTGTTTCGATTGTGTATTTTATTCCAATTTATTGCTTCTGCACTGAACTTAAAGCTATAAAGCAGTAAAATAGGAATTTAAAGGTGGCGTTATACAATCGGTAAAATACCTTATTTAATCTTTTTTATTGACACCTCGTATGAAAGATAGAAATTTGTTTTACAATATAATTGACCCTACAGTAGCAGGTTTATAAATTTGGTAAACTATTGTTAAATGTCTCAACACACTAACATTGCTTCAAAGATTTATTGTGGTTTGTAGTTTTATAATTTTAATTTAATTTATTTAAGCGTTTTAGATTTTTCACTCAAAGCAAATTTGTTTAATTAAGGCCTCTCTATGTATAATAAAAGTCTTTATAAATGTAATGAAGACTTAAATTTTTACAGTAAACAATCTAAGTCTTTATAACATTTATATGGACTTTTATTATGTTTTATTAACGTAAACGTATAACGTATATATAAATTAAATATTAACTCCTATTTTATTTTAATTAATCAATTTCCTCAAAATTTGCAACGAAAAGTCGCAAACTTTGCTGCTTTGCTTGCTACAAATTATAATAAATTAGGTGTTAATTTCTAAATGACCCATTTAAAACGTTTTGGATAACCATTTTGATACACACCCTCCCATAGCATTAAATAATATGAAGTGTCAAAGATTTAATTAAATGCTATAATTTCTAGAGGTGTCTTTAACTAAACCGTTAAAAGTGCCACTTTAAGGTCCGTTTTAATATTTCCTCTTACTCGTGTGTACAAGGCGTAATAAGTGCACTTTAGGATTCCTAGTTTACGAACAAGTATTCAGTCGCTCTATACTTTAGATTGCATGCTATTATACATCCTATATCGGCAGTTAAAATGGCTTCATAGGTTTTAACTCAGGCAATGAACTACTGGTCAGCTGGTATCAATATGCGCTGCGATTTTGACGTATGTTCGTGTATTTGACTGTTGTATTTAGTAATTGTGTAGCTATCTGAACATGTACCAATATAGGATGGGTTAAGAAACCCTATTTACATTGCAATTCCCAGAAGAGGGAACCAAGACCGTAATCCACAACATTGTTCTAGTTATAAGAACATATCACATATCTTTTAATGAGTCGCATATCCTGTTGGTGTCTGGAACATTTCGGATTTTAGTTGCTATTACTTGAAGGCGACGGCGTAAAAGAGATATGTGCTGGCTTAAATATACTTTAACACTTGTTTCTTTTAAACCGGAAGAGCTACACGGATACTTTTTCAGGATAGAATTAAGTACAGGAAAAAGAGATAAGCTATCTGAAATAAAAATTACCTCATCCGGTTAAGTAGATATGAAAGGTGAAGGTTAATACTGAGGAAGAGAGGGAAAAGCAATGTCCATAGTATGAAAGTTAGCTCCTAGCCATTCCGGCACATTCTAATTTTTTAACGTAACAGAGACTTGGATAAAAAGACGAAGCGTGCGTGTTTACGAGCTTATTTTTCCGAAATTATACTTCACAGGACGCTGAAGTTTTGTACCAATTCAATTTCTTCTTCGCATAATTACGACACATTTGTACTAGACACAAGGCTCATTCATTCTGATCCCGTTAGTTAAACAAAAATCAATAAATTTACCGTAAAGTGTCGCCATAACTACAGCAATTAATGATCTGTAAGTTTCCAAATTTCGTAAGCGAATGGTCGATGTTAATGAATGGTGCAGTCGGCAGCAGACCGTGGGCGATCAGGACCGGGACCAGTGGTTTCTGTGTCACTTGGTAACCAATGCAGCGAGTCCTAATCTCTTTCCCAACCATTCAGAGAAATTGGCACTCTAGGAATGTCAAAATACAGGTCTTTGCCTTATTTATGGGTCTAGTTCGTTCCGAAAGCTTTGATAAATCCCTTATTAATAAAACTAATTATATAACAAAGTCTTGAGATTTTAAAGGTATAAGATTTGTTTGTTTTTGCACATTCTTAATGTTGAGACTTGTTCGTCTTGTTGTATCTCAAGGAGAAGAACTAGAGGTGCTACAATGAAATCATCTTAAACAGAATTTATTCGTTGCTAAATAAATTAAATAAACAGCCTCCTTTATGTTTCCAGAGCTGGGACTGAACCTTCTCTTTCAAGAAGAGATTTGGGGCCATTCATCTACCAGTGTTCTTTATTATCCAGTGAATTGTTAAGATCGTGAGACACACGGAAATGGGACGGAAATAGACCTGTCAACATTTCAAAGCATCAATCAAAAGCAAAACTTAAAACGGATCACTCGTTTTCCGTTGTTGGTTTTGAATTTCTCCCATAATAATTAATTCCGCGGTCAAATGTTTGTAATTCAATCCACTTTCTAGAGCCAACTGTCGGACTCAGCATTGGCTTCCATTTGCATAATTGTCATTAAATTTAATATCTATTGACCATTTGGAATTAAAATTATTAGTGAAGCTCTAATTAAAGATATATAATTGTTAATATTCTAAAATAAATAATGATTAGTTAAATATAACAACTAATTTGGATACCATTATGAGACTTCAAGAGTTCTTTTTGCTTAGTTAGTAGAATTAAAGTAAACATTTGCAAAAGAACTAAACTAAAAATTAGTATGATCAAAGCGGTTTACTTAATTTATGTAAACATTTTTAAGCTATGCATGCAAAAAATCGATTTCAAAAATATCACATGTGCCTGTTTCTGGCAATCATAATTCTGGGCGTCGGAGATTTTAAATACGACATAAGCTATTCTTGTTTGTAAACTTAATTAGGAGTTTGGGTCAAATAATAGTAAAGCATGCTGGAAAGGCGACGCATGGGTCATTTTACCATCCGGGACTCTATTAGCTTATAATATTAAAATGTGCCAGAAAGAACTACAAGCTAATTTTCATACTTTAAACACAAACATCATTAGTTCAATTTACAATGAGTTTTTTCTTGTTTTCCCTAACCCCTCGGTTTAGTATCAGCGTGGTAGGAGATGGGCCAAATCCCGCCGTTATTAGAGGAGGCCTATGTCCAGCAGTAGAGGACTATCGGCTAATGATCTCTTTAACCGGAAAAGCTGAACTATAGACTTTTTATTTCGAATTACTCGTCATCTTCTACTGTACTGCATTTAATTTATCCTGTAAGAGTATTCATATAGTGCTACCGGTTTAAAAGTTTCAATCGTTACGGTGTGTTTAAGTCGGCTTATCAGGCTCTCACTCTGATGAAATCAGATAATATAAAAAAAATTAAAAAAATTGTGAACAAATTCTTTTATTGAATATTAAAAAAAATTTATTAAAAAAAATGGTTTGAGTTTTTGAGAAAAGCTTCCTTTAATAATTTATAATATACTTATCTGAAATTCCTTGGGAGAGACCTATGTCCAGCAGCGGACTGTCGTAGGCTATTGATAATGATGATGATGACAACTGAAATGTATTTGCATGATCAAGAAAGAAAGAAAGAAAGAAAGAAAATATATCAAGACATCTTCCTATTTTGTTTACTTTCTTTATATAGTGAAAAGAAGGGATGTAAACTTATTAATAATTCTGTTTATAATAAATGAACGATGAAGACTACAATTAAATGACTAAATTATGTTCAACATCATTCCTCTCATTTTTCTATCTTTAAGCTTGAATGTTATTTTACAAATATTTATTCGTTTAAAGTCTGTGTATAAACTTCTTATTAACCAAAAAAGTACATGAGTTGGGAACTTTCATATTGTTGTTGGTTAGTAAACGTAGTAAAAGGTTGAAATTATAGGTTCAAAAGTGGGCACAGGTGTAAATTTTCGAAATGTTAATGGTATAAGAGTGTGCGAATGGTGCCGTTTATCGTTTTGTTCCGCGTCGTTAGCGCATATTCCGCTCCAACTATATGATATTACCATCACCATAACTAATGGTACCAAGCTCAAAAACTTCGAAGTCCACGTCAATGCGACACACGCGTGGGCAGTTTCATGTTTAATTTAGTTTCTCTTTTCAGAAATCATGTTTTGTGACATACAGAAATATTGATTGTATTAATCGTCAAACAGAAGTTGATGGGATTGTTCATTATAAGATATTTTGGTATGAAAGAAGATGGACTTCCGATTTATAATATTAGGTAGATAGACAAACTTTTTATTGTTCACAATACGGTACAGCGAATAAACTTATAATCTAATTGTGGGCAAAGAGGGCCTTACCGCTGCAAGCGATCTCTTTCAGGCAACTCAAAAGACAGCGTATTAGTTATATGCCAAAAATTGTCCTCTCAAAATAGATGCGATCGTTTTGGAGATTATCCAGAACAAAAAAGAGAGACGCAATTTTTTTTAATTAGTAAGCAATAATTTAAATCTAACAGGCGTTTAAATAAATTTTTTGTGTACATGTTATAATATTAAAGGAAGTTAAAGTATACTTAAGTAACTTAATTTTGAATGATTGTCGATTAATGGAAAATCTATGTAAAAAACATGTCAATATATTATTATGTTGTTTATATATTGTTATAATATAAAGAGGAACATTGTAAATTATACAACATTAGTCAAACATTGTACGTACACATATATTTTAATTTATCAAAATGTGTAATAAATGTATTTATTATTTTTATCGGATCTTTATCAGATTTATATGGACATCTATACTCTATGTTACAGAATCCTTTAATATCCATAAAATTTAACGTTCACTGCTAAGAGGTTATAAAATGTTTGTTTAGTTTATTGAGTGTTTATTTTAATTGTTTTTTGAGTTTGTTTGGAAAAATAATCTAAAATTAAATCTTAATTTCACCCAGTATTCATTGGAAAAGATTGAACATGGTGGCACATTAGAAATCTGGATCATACATATCATCAGCTATAGACATAGCTGTCGTTAGATTTATAATACAAAGAATACAAAACACCCTACGATCATGTATTACTTACATACTATGTCTGGTACTTACTAAAATGAATTGAAAGACTTTAGTGTCAATAGATAATAAATGAATATAACTTCGAGCAGCCAACATAGGTGATGATATTATTAATTACAATTATAAAAAGCTACGTATGAGTATTGATTAATGGTTGTACGATATTTCATTACACTACGTTTTCATTGGATGGTGGTATGCATAAAATACCGATGACTAAAAATTTAGAAAACCTTCAAATTGAAACACTATAAATTTTTAAGACCTACTGAAGTTTTTTTTTGTTTCGGCCTACTGAAGTGATTTAATTATTAATGTATAATAAATATTATCCTTCAATGTAGCTCTAAGTTCACTCTGAAAATGAAAACAGTAACAAACCTCTTGATGCTTTTAAGTAGTTTTATTAGTACCTATTCTAGCGATCTTAACTTATTTGCTTTTCCATACCTATATTCTAAAATGGGCTTAAATATTCAATTTTAACATCAATTACGAAGGTGAGATAATTAATCAGTGAATATTTTAGCCATTTATAGAAAGACTTTTGTCCCATCTTTTACTTTAATAGTTCTTATTCAATATAAACCTTATTTAATATACAAAAGTTCACTCTCTTGTTTTAGAAATAATGTCTTAATTTCTTTTATCAATAATGAACAAACAGTTGATTTCAATTACTTAATTTATTTTAAAATATGTAATATTTAAAATAATGTTTGGTTATGTTTCCGATGAATCATCACACTCAAAAAGAAGATAATGCTGTTAATTTCTTAAACAGCAGCGTTGTTCGATAACAACAAAGGACCCAGTGTGAGCGGTGCTCGAGTCGACATTCCGGCTTTTATTAACGCTTTGTATGATCGCTCTTAGCAACGCTAATCCCCTTTTCGGGATTTTTATTATCCTGTCATGACGGCTACAGCCGCAGCATCCAAGTAAGGAAAGTTAAAACCATACTCATACTTGTTCACAGTTATAATACTCATTAAATTCTTGTTACAACGAAACAGATTATTTATTTATAAGTACCAAATGAAATTTTAAGACTTTTTGTTAAATTAGAAGTCTTTATAAGATAATATTAAATTAAAACTTTTCTACATTTTATTGAGATTTGTCACTTATTTATTAATTTACTACCTAAGTTTAACTTTCAGATGTAATAAGCAAACTAGTCTTTTAAGCTGTTTTATTGTACACATTCGAAATTATTTATATTTATTCGTATAATCTAATAATAAATTTAATGCTATTCATGTGTATATTATTTAAATGTAAACATTAATTCATCATTTCCGTGTCCTGTGAATGCGTTGGGTTGGTTTGCGTATAGGTAGAGCGGGCGAGGCTGTTAGCGTGACAGTGTAACAGGTCCGTTTGCAGCGGGACGTTAACTTCCCGGGAATCGCATGGCTAATTCAAATAACACGTTGTCAGATACATTACATAGATACAGTCATGCTGTCGTAATGAATATACAGTTTATTGCAAGAAGAAATGCAAGAAGAATTGTTTTGAATTAAAGATACCCGTGCCGGCTTGATATTGTGTCGTGTGCACGATGAGATACGGATCTGATACTAAGCAGGAATCCAGCGTCGCTTCTAACTGTTGAATTGTCATTATTAGAAGTCATCTTTGTACGTTTTATAATAAATAGTTATTAGAACTTTTAGTTCCTTTATTTAATTTTACAGAGGACTTAATAGTTATAAATTTGTGTGAATAAATAAATAGAAAATAAATGAACCAATTTTTGATTAAGCAGAAATTTGGTTAATGTTTGGATTTCATTGTTAGTTGACACTTTTCCGTTTCAGAAGAAAATGTGAATGCCAGAATATTCTGTATGAACAAGCTTTTTCATTCACGGCCTTATTGTCACTTAAAACCATGTGATAGTGAAGACAAGTGGTAGCTCACTGCATAAAAAAATATTTTTTTTTGTGAGAGCTGCTAATTTCTGCACAAAATTCTTTCCGCACAAAGCTTAAACAAATTCAATAAATGTATAAACAAGTTTATAAAACATAACATTAATTACTATTTTGTATGGTTATTAATTTTTAGTCTAGATCAAAGGTGTACGACGGTATTGTCTACATTTAGTTTTCATTGAGTATAATGGTTTCTAATTGGGTCTAAGATGAAAGTACTTACAATTTTTTTAACGTTAAGTTTTAAGTACTTACAGCTATATTTCTTTGATACTTATTACGTTTCCTTAAATTTTTCGTGTAAAAATCTCTTTAATTTATTCTTACGATAATCTTACACCGGGATCTCGTACCAAATAACTTTCTCTACCTTTATTGAAAAGAGATATTCGAAGTAGGTAAATGAATTTTTTTTATTTAATTATTAAAAGTAAAAATAAAATAATATTTTTGCTACAGTAATGATTTTTGTTTGGTGGAAAGTTTTGAATATAAACATGTACATATTGCTTTAGTAACGTTATAGAACATGTGACATTTGAACTGAATTTAATAAATTTAAAAATAGTAATATTACTTCACCAGAGCAACCTTTGTTATTTAACTAATAGGTAGCGCAGTGGGTGGGCAGTATTAACAAAAATAACGATCGTTTATAATGTTAGATGTATTGTAGTCGTGTACGTATTATATCGATCTGTATAGAGAATCACGACAACGATATTAACATTATGGACATTTTACGCATAAATTCTTCGCACGCAACTTTCTTTATTATCGTAAGGTCAAGGTTTGAGCGGTATATTTATAGCCATTTGTAAATTGTGATAATTAATGAATACACAAATTTCAAATTATGTAAAAGAAATTATACAAAGAAATCATCTGTAGGTATCTCCAGTGATAAACAAACATTCTAACTCAATAATGACATAAATGATGGTGAAGCATGCTCTTTCATATACTCTAGCTTCCTCATTTTAGATTCACAATATGAGGTTGCTAGATAGCACAGTAGATATTACTAGGCAAAACGAATTGTCTCCATCTCAACTACAGCAAATAAAACAGAATTGATAGATAAACTTAAGTGTTAAATTGTACGGTCGGAATACATTTGTGGGAACCTTCGCCCAGCTGTAGACGTCTATCGATTGATGATAATATGAAAGTGATATACATAAACAAAGTGAAACTGCCCAGACACCTCAAATATTGTGGACAAAATTTACTTACATGGAATGAACGTTATGATATGTTGTTTAATATAACACTATTATTTATATCTGTGATATAACAAACATAATATAAAAACCTCGCTGTTCTCGCTATATAGTCGCTGTACCCTTACAAGGAGAGTAAGGGATAATAAAATTATTTAAAATTTTAACATTATTATTCAACGACTTATTTATTTAAATTTTGTTAAAAATACTCCGATCAACACAAAGGACAGACATAAAGCAACAACTAAATTATGCAGAAACAATTACAAACGTACATTCGAAAATATTGCCCATCGATATACTACCCAAGACAAAGAAATACCGAAAATGTGACGCAAAGCTAAAAGTAGCTTTCGTTATGAACGAAGTATAATACAGTATTTGTGTTTTCATCGCTGATGATGGGCTGAGGAGCCAACGGTTAAATATGTATGATCATAAGGAAGAATATGCGGTATAAAATTTTAAGTAGAGCGGTATCAAAAGGTTGAATCAAATGGAAAATGAATTAGTTTGCCCACCGAGACGT
Source organism: Pachliopta kotzebuea (assembly GCA_018246255.1). Classification (NCBI taxonomy): domain Eukaryota; kingdom Metazoa; phylum Arthropoda; class Insecta; order Lepidoptera; family Papilionidae; genus Pachliopta; species Pachliopta kotzebuea. Next base: position 25,484 of record DWLS01000194.1, on the reverse strand, counting down.
GTGAAAATGGCGCTTCGATTGAATTTATAGTGGTTCTTCTGTTTGTCGTAGATATATATAGAAATGATTCATTGTTTCAATCACTGAAGAAACTCGAGTGATGAATTGTCTCTTTTGAAAAACGACAAATTTTTACCTAATTACAACTTATGATCAGTTGTAAAGTAAGAAAATGATAGTTTTTTAAAACACTATACAAAAAGGTAGTGGTACTGTTTTTATTAACTCTATCAAAAAATGAGAGTTTGAAAAGTTTAATTTTTTTATCAATTTTATTTATACATATGGTAACCCAAATTTAGTGTATTTAATTTACGTGTAAAAGTATTTTACAACTAATGAACTGTATGGACATTTAATAAATTAACAAATCAGAAATTTTTGATTACTTTTTGTTATGGTTCTATTTCAGAAATGTCTGTTTCTTAAGTTAATGTTGTTATAATTTTTTAATACATAATTCAATGCTCACAAGGATCTCTAAGCAAGTCATAAGTAATGAAGTTGTTTGCACAAACATTTTTTTCTTTGATATAAAATAATATGAATTTTATTGTCCCAAGACAGAAAGAATTTGTCACTTAAACTTGGAAAATGTATAATTTGAATAAATATGCATATATTGTTATAAGAATATTTCAATCCATAACTCTTTAAATTTAAATAAATGACAAATGAAATGACAAAAAACCATGCAAAAAACACAGGAATGCGCAAGGCATGTTGATATTGAGCATAATATATTGTGATGCAAATTTTATACACATTATTATAACACAAATTTTTGAATTTGCTTAATCTCATTAAAATCGCTAATTCGACAACAAAGGCTATCGATATATTAACGTCAACGATTCCGTTATAGCAATAAGAAGAATGTTCTAGAAATAAAAGGATATGAAATTCGTTAGAAATATTATTAAATATTTAAAATTTTTCCAATGTTGTAAGCCTTCACAAGTTTACTAATATCCTACATTTGTACAGAATAACTTTCTTACTTAGAATCTGTACAGCATTGTTGCATTCATTGAATTAACGAAATTATTTGTAAAGAAATATGGTACATTGAAAGCTAATGCCTAAATATGTCATGCGATTTTGTAACTATGCATTATATTTCCTGTGAATTGTTAAATTAAATTCTGAACCGAATAATGCCCACTGTTGAGCATCGGCGTCCCTAATGGATCTCTACGCTGGACGTTCCTCAGCTGCCCTTATCCATCGGCTTCCTGCGACCTTCTCCGGATCATTGGTCCATTTTATAGGAGGCATGCCAATACCTAGACCTTGTTGCCCCATCGGCCGCTAGTCCTTCGAGCGATGTGTCCTACCCATTGCCACTTAAGGTTACCTATTCTTTGGGCAATGCCGGTAATCTTAGTTTTCTTGCGAATCTCCTCATTTCTAATTAGATAACGTAGGCAAACCTTTAGCAAAACCCTTTCTATTACCTTCAATTTTTTATTATATGCCATTTAGCTTGTATTAATGATTTTTGAACCAATTCTAAAGTAACAAGTCAGATGATGTAATAAAAAGTTTAATTCAAAGTATTAATATCCAAACTTCATCTCCTGCGAACGAGGTATGGACCCAACGCTCAACAAAAGTATTTATTGTACGCATCATGTAAGACGATTCCTAAAGAAAAATATTCGAAAAGTACTGCCTGGGAGTAATGAAAAAAGCTGCTAAATATAATAGCACAATAATAACCTAAAAAAAAATTTGGTACCAAACGTTGCTGCATCGCTAATAGCAGCAAGACAAAAAGGACAAAATAAAATATTTCATCTCCAGAAGTTTTTAGTAAGAAAAAGACATAACAATCTCCATTGTTTGATTCATTTTAATTATAAAATACGTCATGATTTTCGACCAATTCATGGATTATAATTTCTAATATTTGTACGATATGTGGAAAGTCAACGCGGTGAAGTATTGGCATGCTATTTTCAAATCGCACTCAAAATGTTTCAGGCGTTCAAAAAATTTTTAATATTTTTTAATCATTACATGGCCTGTTAACAAAATTAAAATATGAAGATGACTGAAAACTTTTTAAATGCTTTTTTATGAAAAGATTTTGAACCAAACATTTTTCGATTAATTCTTTTATACATGTAAAATGTTTTTCAAAAGCATATCAGTTTAAAGTTTTGGTTAGTTTATAATGAATGAAGGTGTTCATCAGAGAACAAAGATAACTCACTGCGAGTCATATGGTCATTATTTGTTCATAAATATTTACTCTACAAACTTTTGTGTTTGGCGTAACAATCATTAAAGATAATTAGTTATTTTACAATTCATAGGTTTGGTAGGAGTTAGAATTTTAAATTTAACCTCAAAACGTGAACAAATAGTTTCGTTAAGGAATCCTATTCTTCATTTAATTTTGTGGTGTCATGGTCAGGTGTGGCTGAACATATTAATAATGACTATTGACCATAAGTTGGTGGCCTATGAAATTTTCTCGTTAACGTTTTATCATGTAGTGCTGTGTTGTTACACATCTTAACTATTGAATTAACGGTTAAGTGGTTATGTCTCACTAGTGATAAGTCTATCTACCGTTTAGATAATCTAAAGAAAACATCCAACAGTGGCCCGTTTATCGACTGATGATAAAGAAGTACGTCATCTTAACATCAGACTAATTACTACTGGTATAATATTTAAATGTAGCTTTCGTCATAAAATAAATAAATATCCGGTGCATATTATTATTAGTGTTAGTCGTAAAGTAATAATGTAATTATTCTTTTTAATAAACAATATTTTGAGCAACCTTACAAAGAATCAAAAATCGTGATTGCATATTTAAACACATAACTAATCATCAGACTTTTAAGACAGGAGAAAATTAATAATAAACGTGCGTACTTAATCGATTGTATTGACTAATTTTTTAAAGAATAATGTTAAAAAACCCCTCTTAAATTGAAATAAAGATTTATTATTGAAATTAATTCTTAAAATGTGCTGATTTATTCTTTTATTAATAATTTGCATTAATTACGAATGATATCAGGTTTGTCATTATCATTATCATATTACTTATACTTACCAACTTGATTAGGCAACAAACCTCTATTTATTTTCGCAATGTATAAAAAAGGGAACATGAATCGATTTCAATTTTACAATACGATTACTAGATCAATCTATTGATTATGATCTAAATTGTATTTTGTCATTCTTTCAAACGTGTCGGTAACGGCGTCTTAGAGTTTGGCAAGTCTGAACGACGTGTTAAATAAGCGTGGCGATGTGTTGTCGCCCGAAATAAATTTCCGTTAAATTTAAATGTAAAATACCTTAAATTCATTATAATACTTACGAAGAAAACATCACAAATTTCGTTATATTAATAACCTTATGCCAGGTAATCGCGAAGAGTTTGTAATGTTGTATTCGCTACAGGTTTCAAAGAGGCGTGTTCTTGATTCCAAGTGAGCATGAGTTTCCTAACGGTAGAGGAAGCAATGGAAAAAATCGTATAAAAATTATAGCTTTCGTGCATGTGATATCCACCAACTCGAACTTGGCCAACATGACGATTATCCCTTTGTAAGAAAAGACCGGATTTGCGATAGTAGAAACATTAAAAAAGGTGTCTGTTTTTTTTTTTACTTGAGGAGGTTGTATTAATCTTTATCCACTTCAGTAATTGTCGATTATTTTCTGTATCCATTTTAAATCAGCTTTTTTATTTTTCGTTAACATAAATTTATCGTCTCATTTCTCGGTAGTGGCTGAAATATTTTGAAGAAATTTGTTGAGTAAATTTTTTACTATTTGATATAGGCTTTCCTCATCTGAAACAAAACCGTCCCAAAAAATCTTCTATAAATAAAATTCTACTGGAGTGGGAAAGTTAAAGTGTGTTATTTGTACCTTTATCCATCTTTTCTTCGCCTGACTAGTAAACACAAACGATGACGTCACGTCGCACTAATGCTTGTGCGACCTTAAATTTATTATGCACTCACAAATATCATTCACGAAAGGAAAACATTGCTTTATAAATTTTCGAAATCTCTGTTTCTTTACTCTTGCGTAGTAATCTATGTACGTTTCACTACCTGACAATCACGCTTACAAGTCACCTTCATTATGTTTTAAAGAATTTGCTGAAAAAAGCTCAACGTTCATAATAACATCAGCAAACGAGTAGACCAACTTGCTGACGTTGATGTTACTATTTAAAATACTTCTTTTTTATTCGGCGAGGCGTTCACCTGATAATAAGTGATATGCTGGCCCATAACAACAGGGCGCTGATTAAAGCACGCATAGCACCACTTGCGCTCATCGCCTTGAGACGTTAGTTGTTAAGTCATACGTACATATACAGCACTTTTCGAAACGGAACATAGCGACGTTCGCAAAGTACTGTTTCTCGGCTGCAATACTGGCTGCGGAGGTACCTACATAGACGGTGCCCGGTATGACTCTTAACACCACTTTTACTTGAAGGCACTTAGATGGTAGGAAAAGCTAACATGAATTTAAGAAAAATTTTATATATAAATGGAAGGAAATTGAATGTTGAAAATTGTTAGTAAGTCCTGTAGTCAAAAGCGAAGTGCGCTTTGTAGTAGTAGTTCGTTGTCGCAATGAGCGCCGGCCCGTTGATCCGGAACACCGGCCAACGAAATAGGCCATGCCGTATTCACACTGCATCCAGATCGAGAATTAATGGCTCACAGTGAATTGTATCGAATAATTGCATCAGTTCAGAGTATATAACTCAGTGAAACAACGACAACATCCAATCTTTTATGATTAACTCCTCACACATTGTGGAAAATTCAATACACTTGCAATCGAATATTGAAGTCGTTATTAGCGACGGTCATGTACATATAACTTGTGAGCAACCATTTGATCTTTGATTCTGTGCAAAAACCCTTTGATCATCTTACTGTAGTAACAAGGCGACATACGTCTCAGGGACGACAAAGCTACTACTGCGAAAAGACCACGTTATGGCATGTCACATCCGTAAAATATCAGGGTAACCTTTACCTTTATTTTTTAAGCACTTAGTTTTTAATAGCTTCCTGAGTATGACCATTATTATGACCATAAGTCGGTCGAAATGTGCGTAACACGTTTCTACAAAGCATTGATTTTGATAATAAAAATCAATGATTTGCGAAGGTTGTTCATTTATAAGTCTTTCTTGTTGAAAACCATACAGTAAAATAATCTCCAGTTACAACTGATGTGTGATAAAACACAGTAAACCTAATTATTAAAAACGTAATGTTACTTTGAATAAATAATAACAAATTTATAACTCTCCAACCAACAACAATAACAAGGTCGATGAAATAGATACTTTCGTCGTGAACAACTGTTACTGCTGGAGCTGCAGCGGTACCATGAAAAATGTGGTAATTTTCAAAGTCATTGGGTAAACGAATGCTCCTGTGTTTGGTACTGGGCTGTATTAATTTTTTTAAACAGAGTAAACATTTAATATTACGAAATAAATATGTAACTTGCTTACAAATGGATGCGTTTTCATCTTTTAACTTTTTGTACTAAAATAAAATTTAACGATGATCCATCGGCGTATTTCTTATTTTATATAACTTCTTAAAAAGGAAGCTTTTTCATGTAAAGCACTTTCACAAGTAGACGCCTTCATATATCGTAACTTAAAATAATTTGCGTAGGTTACTTAGTAGGCTGTCTTTTATTGGTAAAGTAGGCGTTACGTTTTTATCATTGCAAAATAGCATGAACTCACTCCAAAATGATTTCACTTAAGCCATTTAAAAGTCAATAAATATCAACCAAATTTATTGTCAATTACAAACCTTTTAATACATCGTTATAAAGTTAAGCATATTTAAATCAGAAGCCTAAAGATTTGTTGCGGAATACATTAATGTTACTGTAACATAATAAATAACCGGTCAAAAGAATCCCGTATTTAAAGGCGCGTGCGATGTTTCTGTTGTAGTAACGTTAAGTTGTTAGTAAGCGGCTTAACTCAATGAATCACAATGTAAAGAAGGATTACAATTCGACGATTGAATCGAAATGATTGATAGCAATGCGACGGCTCATTCAAGTTGATGGTGTTCGAGGCACATATGCTCGTTACACAATGTCCACCTTGCCCTAACATACGTGACTGGTTACCGCCGTAATCGTTAAAAAGGAATTTGAAAATAAAACGGCACCGCAAGTGAAGCTATTTAGTTAATGATTTGTATCCTTTGGGGCAATAAGAAAATATTTGCAAACACAGCGGTATTTCTAAAATTATCTTCGCACATACACGATGTAAAATGAAAAAAAAAAATACCTTTTTAAATCGCTTTCCAGTTTAATATCAATATACTTTTTATCTTACAAATTCAGATATCCATTGTTAAATTAAAACTTATGGTATGTTTGAACATGTACAAGTAAAGTAAGTTGTGAATAATTGTTACCATAAGTAGATCTTGATCCCGAAGTAAGCACAATTTAAAATTATATCCATACCTTTTTTTCAATTTCTTAGCGTGTTATAATGCGCAAACATTTTCAAAAGTTGGATAAACTTAAGTAAACATGAAACGAATCGGTGCGCGCTGTAATGTTTATAATGCATTGTGTGATGTGTCGCCCGGCGCGCGGGCCGACGCCGGCCAAATTAGGCGACTTGATGGAAAACTGGCAGAACTAGTTTTATACTGGAGCGTATTTATTACGAAGCTATTTTAATTTTGCAAGATTTTGCTGGCAATTCCATTTCGTTCACTAGAAAGAAGTATCTAACAATAAATGCTACACCACAGCTTTATTACTTGTTTAATTCGTGCCGGAGACTGTCTATGTAGTTCTGAAGTTCGTTTTTCTTCCGTCAAATAGTAGCGTGCAAACATTACTATGTTCTAGTTAGAAGTTCGTTCAGAAATCAGTTCCGTAATGAGACTTAACGTCTTGACCCTTCTTAACTACTGCTGCATTGTTATAGACCGGCGGGTCATGTACGATCAAGAGAATCATTTGTCTTTCTCACCGCTTCGTTGAATAAAATAGCAAATAGTTTATATAATCATCATCATTATCAGCCGATATAGTTTCACATAGGGCTCCTCCGGCCATCTCCCACTACGCTGGCCCAATGCGGATAGGCGGGTTTGTATAATAAAGTTTTTTTTTCAACTTTCCCTAATATTATCAAGGGTTTTTTAACCTTTTATTTACACCATTTAATAAATTATGCTATCTTATTATCTACCATTACAAACCTTGTAGATACACATATGTGTATACAGTCATATTTACATGTTCTTATTTCAATTATTTATAATGATACATATTTTTTGAAAATATTGTATTATAAACTTATTTCTAACTGATTTAAATTTTATTAACTCGTTTAAACTGTCACTGTGTATTCTTGAGCCTATTTCTTGTTCAAATTCATACCGTAACATCCTATGAATGGACACTGAGTAAGTGAGGAACCGTTTACTTCGCAGTGTCATCACATATACACGATGGGCTCTCCCGACATTTGAAACAGTTCAAGTATTGGCAGAATCCACCGTGTATAATATAGTTAATTAATTAAAGAAATATGTTTTCTTTTATTATTTACATATAAAGTTAAGAGATATGCTACAATAAGTAATATACTTTTTTAAATGTAAAACAATATATCATGGCGAACAGGATATTGAGTTTATGGTAAGTAATACTTGTCCGCAACAATGTAGTGTAGTTTTTGTTTATTAATACTTTTCCCCTGACGCTGTAAATCAAAGTTTACATTTGCCTTAATTTCTAACTACTTCAGATTGTTTAATTCTATTACTATAGCTATTTACTCTTACTTTCCCTTTCTTACATTTACTCTTTCTTATATTTAGATTTAGATTGTATATTCAATATTGAATATAATTATCATCCTTATTTACAATTTTTTTCATCCACAGACTTTATTAGCTATTTTTGTACAATATTTTTAAAAAATGTCCTTAGTTATCTTAATGTAGTATCATGGTCATAGTCTGTTCAGGATGTTTATTATTGTCATGAGATACCTTCTTTAATGTGAAGTTTCGCGGTTAGATAGAGAAAACTATTCCAGTCTTTAGAAAGGAGTTAGGATGTTCTTATAATACTAAATTGAACTCAATGTTTCACGTCGTAAAATATTATGTCTTGTTGCCGTCTTAGTCAATAGCTGCAGCGCCATTCAAGCGTATATAAATCTAAACGCTTGTTGAAGCTACAAAACTCATGGTATGATAATTTACAATGACAAATGTTCATTAAGAATTGTTTGGTGAAAGTTTTATTGTTAACATGATGTGAGTTTATTGTTTCAATGTTTGTGTGGACGCTGTATCTGACCTGGGCTGGTGTTGTTTATGTAAACAGTCATTACGCGTTCCAACCACGCGAGGCAGAGCTCCAGGAGTAGTGACCTGCGAAATACTTGTTCTTACCTGTACATTCTTTAACTATTTCTAAATTTAACATAGATTTATTATTAATTATTTACCATAAAAAAAATATTGTTGACTGTATTCACAAGCCAACGGAAGAAAATATAGGTAAGCGATTAGGTTACAGCAAAATGTGACTAGAATCAAGCCCAAAGGATAAAATTTAGATTTAATAAAATGTTTGCCTAAATGTTGTCTAAATATTATTTACCAAAAAAAGCAGACGGTAAATACAAACAAAGTTACACAAACCTTCAACAGAACACTCTTACTGCTTAATGGAAGCGAATGTATTAACATAGGTGCGAATTTATTTTTAATTTTGCGAAATCAATTAAAAATTTTTGTAACGTATATAAAAATTATTTAAATTAAGTCATTAAAATAATTACTTCTAATTTCTCGCTTCCATAGTTTTCTCAGCAATCAAATTTATATTATTTATATGACAGATAACAAAAATATAATGGATACTTTATATGTTAGATAATCTTTAGGTGATAACGTTTTTTCCATCAAAAGCTTTCTTTTTTTTATGAAATCACTTATTCTCTATTGTCTATAACATCATCTTTATTCGCTAAGAAAATAAAATTATCCGCAAGTCTTCCTTGGTTTCGGTGAAAATTTATTCAATAAGCGAAACTTTCCAGGGTTTATCAACACATCAGGTGAACGTCCTGCCCGTAAGTGCTTTAAAATAAAAAAGAGAAATCGAGTTTACGTCCATTTTTGATATCACTATTGAAATATTTAACTACTATTATAACCATCAAAAAATAAGACGTCAAAATGTAAACAAATAACTCAGACAGCAGGCAGATATGCGTGATTGAGGTACACATGAGGAGAAACAATAAAAACAATCCGCTAACTTATCTAACGCTTTCAATTGCAAATAGTTTAAAAGCCTCTTATAAAGATGTTTTAGGACGGTACTGAGTGGTGACAATATTTCAACTTTACACATTATCGTGGTGAAAATGAGTAATAAATTTTGTACAAAATATTTCACAAGAGAAATCGGTAAGGCAAAGAATGTTTTAATAAGTGCTTTAAAAATATTGTATAAAAACAGCAGAAGAGACATTCAGTATAGGAAACAGGCTATAATATCCTTTCTGCTATCCTTGACATGTAGTAACAGGCGAGTAAGAGGTTAGGAAAAGGGCAGTAGCTTTTCCTGTGACCTTTACTAATATACTCCGTTCGCTAACCTACATGCTAACTTGACAAAGTACTCCAATTAAAGAAGCTAATGCTGAAATTATGACAATGGAAGGATTTAAAATTAATCTGCAACCTTATAATTAAACATTTCTTTCATACTCTATTCAATAAAAATTATTGATTGGTCAAATTCATTTTTATCATAGGATTTAGAATGATTTTTAATAGTTCATAGCAAAATCAGGAAGAGAAGAGTAGTCAATTCAAATCTAGTCTTAACATGATATAAAATTGAATAGAGCATTAAAATGAACAGGTAGCTTTTATATTTATGCGCTTTACAACCATGATATTTATAAATACCTGATATGATTGTGGTTAAATGCCAAAGCATTAATATAATAAAAAGAGGGAATTAGAAACATCATTAAAAATTTATGTCAAAAAATGGAGAGTTTTAAATTATTTTATCATTAGTATTTGTATTTTATCATTAGTAATCATACTTCTAAGTATAATACTGGAACATCCTATATGAAGTGAAGTTCGGTGGTAACTCTTTGTGCGGACAATATCCAGCAATAAATGTCTATAGGCGGGTAATGATGATGATGATAAGAATAAGCAGGATCTTCATCTGAATTTATAATATAAATTCTTTCTATTTACACTAAAATTATTGAACTTTATGATCTTGTTTTAATTGAAGGTTTCTTACTTTATAAAAAAAATTGATAACAGTACTAGGTAACGTATTTTTAGATGTCTATATAACCGATAGTAAATATATTTTCAAGACATGTCGGAATAGTTTATTTCGCAAATAGATGGTCTTTGCGTTTCTAGGATATATTGCGTTTACGTTGTATCAACAGAGAGTCTTGTTAGAATTGTTTCGTAGTATTGTTATCGTCGAACAATGACATGCAACGGACACGAATTTGTTTTCTGATTGAACAAAACTAACTCACCACCACTTACATCGCCACAGACTCTCATTGTGCTTATATTAATAAATAATGACTCAAAATTATTAGTGTCAGTATGCGAAATTTCTATTAGGATTAAATACTTAGTACTAATATAAACCTCAGCCTAACCTGGCCTCAAATCTAATTAATGCATCATATCCTCTGACAGGGATCAGAGTTTTTAGTAATAAAAAATATTACACTTATTAACAGTTTCTTATGGTTATTTCTTTATCTAAAATCCTCTTAATTTATGTCATATTTATCACATAATTAATTACTCTATAACTAAAAGCAAACATACGAAATTACACGAAGAACCACTTTTATTATTAATTTACATGTTTTTATGCGCAGTTCTTAATGAAATACATTAACAAATTGCTAAAAACTTATTGTTAATTAGTTAATTTAGATTACCTACATATATCTACTTTTAAATCTAACTCTTCTTCTAATTGCATTCTCTCTTTATGAACGCTGGATAATCAAAGATCATTTATGTATATGATAGTTTCTTTTTGTGAAGGGTCACAGATAAATTCAGAGGTGTCTTTGTGCTTGAAGCTTGAAATAGTCGGAATATCTGCAATATACTACTTCTGTTCCTTTTATGATTGAAAACTCCTTAATGGCGACCGGAAGAAAGACCATGGTTTTATCTTCACATTACATACATAAAAACCTGTGATCGATAAGAGATCACAATTTTACCAACCAATAAGAAATATTTGAAAGCAAGTCGTCAAGTAGTTAATTTCGGTCTACATGAAGTCATATTGTATATGTTGTATGTCATTTAATTTTTAATTGCGGAAGTCTCAAAATAGTTTGGCTATATTTAGCTGGGACCATTTTATATCTTCCTGGAAGGAATCTTTTAAAACATGTCCAATATAAACATGTCGTCTAATGTTTGCCCGAGGCGTCTCGTGGTAGCTGGCCATTTGATCTTAATAACTGTACAAACACACAAAGAGGTTGTAATGTGACACAGCTCGATTATTTACTTCAGTTCACAGTAAACATTAACTTACTTTGTAGTTTCTGCTCTGCTTTTATAAAGAAACTTGAGAGGTTTTCAGTTTAAATAAAACATGCATCTATTTCGCATATTCAATATGATTTATTTCGGTAAAAAGATTGTTTGTTGTTCCATTCTTAAATTTTTGATTGACCATGTTAATGGATAAGATAAGGGTATGTTTTTCAATTTAACATACAATGGACTATTACTGGACCTCAAGTTGATATGGTGCTAAATGAACTGGTCGTAATGAAATGACCGTAGATCAAGCGTGCTCATTTAGAACGTCATATAATTATAACAATATTCAACAATTAAACATTCCGTTAATGAACAAGTTCTACCAGTGACTTACATGTGAAGACGTGTAAATGGTGCTAAGTTTTTATGAGTAGAATTCTGTACAGGTCACTATTTTGCATTTAAAAAAATAAAACATTGGTAACCAGAGCTCAGAAATGCTGTTTTTGTGAAAGATTTACACTATGAGTATAATATAAAGATTGTAGCTAATAAAACGGTGTTGAATTAACCAAATAACTATCCATATGTTCTTTAAATATCATGTCAATTCATCCCCATAACAAAAAAACTATTATGTGGTAAGTGGTAAAGCAAAATTCATCTATTCATTCATAAGACGGCAATAACATTTGCCACTAGATTCCATTCATCGGTAAGGAGATTAAGATAATAGTCTACGCATAGTGAAGCAAGATGCGTCTAAATTTTTTAGAGTAGAATAATTGGTACTCAAAGTTATATAATATTAAAATGCATGTTCTCCTTTATCAAATGATCTATATTCTGAGCGAGTTATCAACAAATGTTATCTACCATATCACAGCGGTACAAAAAGTTACTTCACGCCAGCCTGCGGCGCCTCCTTTTGCATTGTGTAATATTTGCTAATCGTATTCACAGCAGTTTACATGAAATAATGTTGTGTAAGCTCTAACATTTGTCCATGTTACATGTTTATACAAAAAATATGGACTCAGTTATAACTTAACGATAACCTTATCACTTGCTGATTCTTTTTTAATAAATATGTCACACAGAGATTTAACAAACTTTATTTAATACTGCAGTTCAGTGATAAAGTTATTGTAATTCATTTAATTAAAATCGAAGCTTTCAATTTATTACTCCAACTAATATATTTTACTTAATTATATTATATCAAGTAAGAAAAAAAATAAAATCATTATTTTTTAGAGAAGTGATATTATTTTTCTAGCAAAAGAAATGCTTATTACAATGATATAAAATTAGCTCTAATCGCTAAAATAATACATATGTAGAGGTTATAATTGCAAATGCCTTTTCTGATATTTTTCAGCATTAAACAATAATCCCTATGTATAGAAATTGCCAAGCGTACCACTAGAAGGCTGAAGAGGCAATAATAAAAGTAGTAAAGCTTAAGGTATAACATTACCCTGTTCCGGTTTGAAGGGTGCTCTGGCTTGTAAAATTAATGGAGTAACGAGACCAAACTCTTTATGTCTCATAACGACAAACGCTATGTGGTGATGTGTAGAGTACATTAACCAGCGCCACGTTGTTATGGGCAAGGGCATTACTTACCATCAGATGAACGCCTAACCCGTCTCATCGCCTCGTTGAATAAAAAAAAGGTACTTAGTGATGAAGTTGACGTTATAATATCTGTCATTCGCTGGACGATAATAAAACCACGAAAGACTTCGTATAAGTATGAGTGCCAGAATGTTCAGTTACCTAAATTATTATTTCCAAACAAAAGCGCTCATTTTGCAGGTCAGATTTCTGTGTGATGAAGCTCAAGTCGTTAATTTCAACGAAATCACTCCACACTCTGTCCAAGGCGCCAGAGCTCGCACGGAGACGAGTGTGTCAATTTATGCGGCCTCATATAACGTCCGGCTATTCAAATTTTATATACGCGTCGGTGTTGCTAACTGTGAAATTTTAAAATGTTATTGTGGAAATATATCTTTTACCAACAGCTTTGCTCGTTGCGGGTTTAATTTTGCAAATGATTACGTTAATATTTGTTGCATCTAAATATGTCATTATAAAAGATCTCTCCCATGTTACTTTGTACGAAACTTATGAAGTAAAAGGATTTTTATTTCATTCCAAATGAATTTTTTTTTCAATTTCCCTAATATTAATTACATAGTCTTAAGGATAATCAATGAAAAATAATGAGGTAAATAAAATTTTAATTATTGTGGCAACATCAGCCCAATGAAGTCCTGTTAAGCCGCGTAAGTGTATAGCCGCTCTACGGAAACTAAATCTAACAATATCTAAATATAAAAATTCTGACAAACTTTCTTTTGCTCATCTCTTCTCATCTGTAGTTTTCTTAATCTGACCTGCAAGTATTCAGGTAATAACACGAAACTATTCTTTTCATCTATATGAGCTAAATAGTATATTTATTGTGTTGTTTTCCAAAAAAAATTAAAGTAAATATAATAATTTATAAAAATAAAACATGATAAAACGCCATTTCTTTTTTTAAATGTACAAAAACATTTAACGTTTCATGCTTCTAAAAAACTTAATCCTGTAATCGATTTGTTACTTTAATTACACCTTCAGGCTATTAGACCTCTAGACCTGTAAATCATTTATTATAAAATTAAGAAATTTTGCGAACCCATTTTACTTCACTATTAATTTGAATACTTGGATTTTTTATTATTTTGTTAGGTGACTAAGTTCATAAATATAATTGATAAGGCATCCACACTGAGAAACAAGTTTCAATATATTTTGAATAACAACATTGTTTTATTCATGTTATGATGAGTATAATGTAAATGGACTTTGTTAATGCTTTCTTTTGAATATGAAACGGCATATTTATAACAATTATGTAACTGTTAATGTTCGTATAGGTTTTTTTATAAGAAGTCAAACGCTATAAGCCTTATGGACACTCTTCAAGAGAAAGGGGTTTCAAACCGGAAGACTAATGTTTGCAATACTGTATCCCTTTAGAAAAACAATCTGTGGTAGTACCTACCTGGTAATAAACCAATACAAAGTACTATTATTTTTTTAAAGTTTAGATATAAAAACAAGAATATTTCTGAATTTCTAGTTCAATGCGTCAATACAACAATCTATCTAATAGATAAATTACACTATTTACATTCTTTCATTTAAAGTAAATTCTGTAGCACAAATCGATGAAGTAGTTGTGTTAAACAATAATTTATTATAAGTAAACTTTCTGTATCAATTTACTTATTATTTAAAGTCTTCTATTATTAAATATACATATTTTTTCATTTATAATTACCCTTTCTAGTCGTTTCTAGCAGCCGTCTCAACATTTTAAAAGATACCGATATGATTTATTTTATTATGTTTAATATACTTGTTAGTAGCGTTCACTAAATTTTAAATAATGTAAATTGTAGATCACTTTAAAATTTAACATACTGTCGTCCATCTTTAAATAATTAGTAATTAATTTTGATTTTTATTAAGTTTAGTGAACTGAAGTCGTATTTATTACATATTAAAGTGAGTAGCAAATAATACGCGCCATCTCATTACAATCTTAATAACCTTTTGCTGTAGTTTATATAGGATTTCTAGTTTTGCAGTTTGCCCATCGAAATATATAAGAATAATTGTGCATTAGTATGTAATAACATAAGTCCATATGTTCTAAAATATTAAACATTATATCCCGGACTAGTTCCTGCTGCAAACCGAGTTCGAACACCGTTAGTCAGTAATGCAGTCACGCGGTAAAACTTTATGACTCATTACTGCTACATTAATTATATTTGTTATACTGAGAAAATCTTTAATAAATATTTTAGTTTTTAAAAAGAAATGCTTAATTTTTAATTTTTATGCATAATTAGTCTTTTAAAACGTAGACATCTTGTATAGTAATGCGATCAGCAAGACGTTCGTCGTTAAGATGATATACCCAACACCACTTTGCACTCCTTGTGACAATTTTTTTAGTCTCGTTACCCCAGTAATTTCATTAGCTTACATTGGCCTTCAAATTAGAACACAGTAATGTGTGCACAGTACTATTAGGCAACAGAAATTAAAGCTGCAGTAGTACATACCTAGACGGTCTTTGACATTATAGACCTACCACCGTAGTATCTTTGCATTGAAACAAAAATAAGTCTCTTTACTCTAGTACCTTCTGTCTCTTTCGAAATATAGCACTGTATTGTAAAATCCATGGCAAGAGATAAATATATATACCTAGGCGAACTTCTGTAAGTGTTCAAATAGCTCGTCCACACATTGCTTTCATTCATCAATCTTTTATGAAAATAGGTAAGGTTAACGAAGATGACGTATGTATATAACCAGAAATCCTCGGTATCATAAACAACGGATGCGATAAGTAATCTTAAATAACATGTGCATGTTTTCAGATATAAATAATCTGTTACCAATTTTAGGTTAATTGGGTTAATTTAGTTTTTATAAAGTATGCTGTTCACGTAGGAACAAGATATAAACCATCTTATTGTATATTTATTTGGTATATATTTATAATTGTAAGCATGCGAAATAATGACCTGTGATTCATATAATTAGTTGAGGTAAAGACAATGGGAATCGAGGTCAGTGAGAACCAATTCCATTCTGTTGTTATTTTGTGGGATGGGTCACAATATATATAAAACGAAGTGATGTCATTTGCGGTTGCATCATGCTTGCCAAACCATGTTATATTTTAACTTACTGAATATTTGAATTATTATTGTAATTATTTTCTTCAAAATCATATAAAATTTATTAAGCAGTGATTCTGTGCTATATAACCAGTCAGATTACCAATTTGTGTTTATAATTTTGGTACATTTATATTGCCGTCTGAAGAGGCACCGTAAGGTTTAGGAGGTACCGTAGGTTTAATGGCGGTTGGTCTCTGTTGCCGGAAATAATCTAGGTAGGCACCATCGCAGCTCCTGTTACAGCCGACAAACATTACTATGTTCCGATTTGAAGGGTGTTGTTAACTAGTGAAATTAATAAGACTTAATAACTTATGTCTCAAGATAACAAGCGCAGCGTTGTTATGAACAAGCGTATCAATTACCATAAGGTGAACGTCATGCTCGTCTGGTTGCCAATACGTATAAACAAAATTTAAAAAAAAAATAATATGATACTTGGCATGTTATGTTCCGATGCAATGATTGCAAAGTTGTACTTTCTAACGCGCAGCTTATAATTATCGCTATCTTATATATATATATATATATACTGTTGTACATACTAATAGTAATATAATAAAAGTAAAATAGTAATACTGTTGAACATAGACCTACAGAGATCTCATCACCAATCGGAACCGCTCCCCCGGCGACCTTCATCACATTGTCGGAGCACTTAGGGTTTTTCATCACTTCCTCTTTAATTAAAAAAAAATATCTGAATATAGAAACATTTCATTATAATTGTTACATTACTAATATTTTTAAAGTTACCTAAGTATAAACTTTACGAAACTTGGTAAAAGATATTTTATAAAGCCCTTGTTCTAAAGTTCAGTTAGCGGTTACATCATTCAACGTCCGTGAATTCGATTAGGGTTATCTTAACTCCTGTAACTCTTAGGACGTGAAATAGAACAAGCAGGTTTATTGAGATCTATTCACAAAGATACAGTCGGTGCAATATAAATTGGGTTATCGCAATACAAGTACAATGCTGATTTTTGTGGAATTGAGTGCCGGTTAAAGAATTTATCTAATTGAAACGCACAAAATATCTGATGCCTAGATGATATTAAATACTGAAAAAATAAGTTATAATTTTCTCTATAACCTTAAAGTTAAAATGTAGTAAATCTTTTATATAGTTTTGGATTTAAAAATCATCTGATATATTATTGTTTTCTATAGTACAAAAACTGATCCAAATTTAATTTCGAGTTTGTGGTTGGGGGAATATAAATTATCCTCACAGAAATACAGTTTTAAATATTTCTTATATAATATAGTATATGATGAAGATTGTCAGGTAATTTCATGATTTACTGCAATTTTATCGTTTACATAAATTGTTACTCTAATTATAATGTAAATGAAACATTTGCTAATTTCTCCTACTTAGATCGCGTTACTCATAAATGGTCACTCATAAAAGTTCGTGGGACATCTCCATCTTGTTTAAATTAAAGTATAGGCTATGATAATAAATATGAAAATTTTAGTAACTTCAGTTTTTTATTCGTAGGAAACTTATATTGGACATGGGGTTAAAAGACAATGAGTCCGTGGATAGTGAATCGTGCCTGACGGAATACTCAGGCTTTCGTTTATATATTGACAGTCTGAAGACAGCAATGCTTTTATAGCAGCTAATTTACAATAAGTAGCAAGTATCTTATCAGGTGGGTTCTGAAACCCTGCCATGAACCAAACTTCACCACATGTAGTGTCCCAGTATCGATACAACTCTAGATACTTAGCCCCTTCGACACGGAGGCAGTCAAAATTCCTTTATTTTTTTTGTCAGTATTAGTTTTTTTGTTGTCAAAACAGTAGCTCATTTAGTTGAGAACAAATCTCATGTATAATGATGTCGTACTTAACAATAGTAAGTACTGTATTATGTGTGTTTCGGTGTAGGTACGAGTACATATCGTTAGTTACGAGTAATACCGCCACCGGCGTCGGCGTCCATTTACCTTTGAACTAGATGAAATGAACTTGAACTCGTTTTTTAAAGAAAAGTTGCTAAAAAACTTATGAACTGCAATTTCCTTATTGGAATTGGTATTAAATAGGACAGAATATTTAAATCTTTATTTTTAAACTACAACTTATTTCAAAACAAAATAGTAGTGAGTTAAATGAGTCATTTACTGTTGTGTTATTTGTACAATCAAAAACGGAAGTAACATACTTTGAGATTATGATTAATATTTGCAGAGAGATCGGTTTTAAAGTCATTTATTAATATAATTGTAAATTGCATTCATAGCTTTTATATTATATATTTTGAATTCAAATACCCTTGTCGAGGTCAGTGTTTAATAGTCTATCAATAAAGTGCTATACTAAGCGGAAACACGACTTGCCGCGGCACATCAATGGATTATTGCAATCCATTCAGTGAACAGGAATAAGCTTCATTGTACAGAATTATATGTAGGCTATAGTGACGTCTCAACATTACGTTATTAGTAATATATTTTTCACCGAGGCTAACAAGTCGTTCACCTGATGGTAAGTGATACGCCTGCACATCACTATGTGACGCCGGTCAAGATGGTATACACAGCGCCACATCGCGCTCATCTTAAATACGTAAGTTTTCATTAAATATTATACATAATTTCACTAGCTTACAAAGCACTTCAAACCGAAAGAGAGTATGTTTGTATATTACTGTTTGTCTGCTGCAATAAGAGCTGCGGCGGTACCTACCTATACGGTCTACCACCAGTTAGGTAAAGCGATTAGACTAGCTAAGCATTCACTTGATAGTTTACACTGCATCAGATTGAGCCTATCGCTTTAAAAGTTAAGTTAAATACTACCATCCAACATCAAGATTGTGACTTTCAACCCAACCAATAGAAAAAATTGTAAGCTTTCGGGTCATTTTTAAGATATCGATGTCCTTGTCAAGGATTAAATGAATTTATAACAACAAAGGGAGGATTCATCAGGAATGTCTGTTGTAATTTTATAAACAGAAAATTATGCACAATTCAAAATTTTGTATCACAAATAATTTATTTATTACAAGCCTTTAAATAAGCGATCAATAGTGAATAATTTCTGATATGAAAGAGGCCATTTAAAACGTGAGCAGTTGAAATGGCAGCTATTGCATTCTTAAATTGTTATTTCTGTTGCTATTTTAAGCATACAACGGTATTCTGAACCTGCCGGAGTACCTTCGTGAGATCTATCCTAGGCGAAACGCTAAGCGCTTTGTTGATATACTGTTATGTATAAGAACGTTTGAATTTACATTAGATCTTAAATAAATTTAAACTCGAATACTATAAAGCGTTCAAATTAAGTGTTTTTATTTACATGAAGTATAAGCATAGAAGCTAGTTTTACATATGTATATGTCTTTATTTTAAAGATTTTGTATAAAATGAACAGAAAAACTCTGTTATCTTTTTATTCTAGTTCTAGTTCTATTAGTTCATCTACTAACCATTTTTAAAACTGATTACTAATAACTATCTATTGTTGGATTATGTAATTATCACCGCATCGTCTATTTCTACTGCTAAACAGTAAAGTGAAAACATTATTGCTTCATTTTAATAGCCGTTGCAGTTAGTAAAACTATTACGGTAATGAAACTTAGATCAAATGCCCCACGGTAGCATAAACAATGGATCACCTCAAATAGTGCCACATTATTGTACACGTATATTCTCTGATGATGTTAGCGCTGATTCGTCTTGTGGTGACGTATACAGCTAATCTGATACTGGGCACGTGGACCACGGGGCCCACGGCCTATTTGATTATTGTACACAGATATTTCACTTACCATTAAGTGAACTATTCACATGTGTCGTCGCACAGTTAAATAAAAAAATCCTTTTTATTAAGCACCACTTGTATAACACACCGTCGCCATAACAAAAAATCGCAATAGATACATTATGTTAATTCTACGCGCGGGCGTATAATAAATGGTTTATTAACTTTATACCCAAAAAAAATTTTATAATAACTAAATAAAACTAAAACCGAACAAGGTTGCATTATAGTACACTAATAATACGAAAAGTACAGTCATTTATAAATAAATATCACTATTCCTTTATGACAATCATGTAACCCCAACAAGAATGTATATAATTATGAAACCTCCAAAGTAAACAAAAACCCATTTAACCTTTTAGTATTTTTTTATTTACTGCTTTGATACGTAAAAAAGTGTTACATACATTAAATGTTTTAGCACACAAAAATCCTTAGCACGTTACTCAAAATACATTTGCGTATACCTAATAAATTACTAATTTATGATGATGTTTTGCCCCATCTATAAATTTTAACGATCTTGTATAAAATTGTTAGTATTTTGTAATATTTACACAATTTTATTTGGATAACTTATGTCATTTGACATCTGTTATTATAAAATATCAATTCGATGAACTAAAATTTGATCGTAAACTAGATCATTAATAGTGAAACTGTTTAAAAATTACTTAAGTTTTTTACGTGGTAAAACATTTCGTTTTTTAGTAATTAATTAGGATTATAAACACCGAACCACATTCTTAATGCCTTAAGATGATATATTGTTGTATTAAGTTTCATTATCTCGGTAATTTTACGAATTATGACGCCTTTTAAACTAGGAAAATACTATGTTAGTACTGTGCTATTTAGCCGAAAAAGTGGGCATAGCAATTTTACGATTTTTTTTTGTATGAGGGTTATGTTGTGTATATTTTATGATTTATATAATGTCAATTGTAAACTTTAAAATTTAAACATGCATGTAATATTTTCTTCTCCTGTTTATAAATCGCGTAAAATCATTTCGCAGCGAAATCCTCGAAACTACTGCGTGTCCAACACAAATTAGGCTCGTCTTTCAGTCTGGGATAATTTGAGCTCGTGATCTCATTCCGATCCAGAAGCGGTAGTGATTTATCGTCAGATTACTCTGTGTCGATGTCGGTGACGCAAGTGACCGTCCGTCCGTGACTGTCGAACACTCCTTGATGACTTGTGCGCTACCTAACGCGCCCCATTTTTACAGACGCCAGTGCGAACTGAACACTGTACCAACCTCATGTCATTGATTGAATGGAACGAGGCTCGTATTAATATTTCAAGCGGGTCGCTATCAGACGCTTCATCACACTTATCAATAACACTTTTGTTCACTTCAGGACCTCGTACGGATTTAGACTTTTGTTGATTTAAGTGGGTCATGCCGCCGCAATCTGATTGGGACAATGTTTTCAAAATTATGACTTACAATTTGTTTTGACATATTGAATTTTTTATGTTTAAATTCTCGAATGACGCTTTAACCCATCGTGTCTTCATTCCCTTTTCTAATTTCGTTTATCTACCGACCCATTAAATAGAATATAAATTATATATTTAAACAATGTAAAATATTCAAATGTTGAATCGTTTAATTTAATAGTTGATAGTTCACGGTTCTTTTTTACTTACTATGGTGGTCTCTGATTAAATCACAAAGCTGAGTTATGGTTTTCAAACATGCCTTGCTATATACCAACCCCATATTTTAAATATGCTGTAATAAGACCATTGATAATTTTAGCTGTCAACATATTAACTATCATCATGTTAAATTCAGTTTAAGTTTTCGACCATCGTAAATAAAGGAAAGACAACACTGAAAGTATCTAACGATGTAAGTTGGATTTAAGATTGTGAATAGTATTTATATTTCAATAACTAAGAATCCTCTCGATCCAATCATAAAGTAATATAATGTATCTATGTCTAGCAACTGTCGGGAACTGACGATGGTGATATTATATTCCATATAGGTAATAATAACAAAGGTGGAAGAGGATCCTGGATGCTCACCGATGCTGTCGATACAGATCTTCCATTTAGAAAATTAATAAAATCTTTATCAATTTCAAATTGCGAGTATAAAATCACACAAAGGCTGCAGGAGCCGTTTCAAATATTTAAATGTGACGTTATTGCGAGATAAGACAAATCTAATGATGCAACGGAAACAAAGGCCATAGATGCCGAGGCCTTTTATGGTGTCAACGCATTATTTTCTTGGTCACCAACGATATTTTAAAACATAACTGGACATCCGATGTAAGCTATGCCGCTCGAGGCAGCATACCAGAACAGTGTTAATATACTCTGGCTTACGTTTAATAAACAACGATAAAATAAAAGAAATACGTACGTGCTACCTTTAAACTGTATTAAAGAACTATTGACCTAATTATTTGTTTAATTTCTAACTCCAATTTCCTCATGAATTAAGATTTTTAAATACAATTAGTGTTAATTTTGGCACATCTAATATAAAGCATTGACTATATTTCATTGCAGTCTTCTTTAATTTTTTTTTATTCATAATGTGTTTTTTGGAATAAAAATAAAACAGTTTGATATTTTGATGTGCTTCCAAAAACAAAAAACCTCCTCAGGTTTTTTGTTATAAAGTTGGTTTGTTATTTTTTGATTTATATTTATCCTAATAAACCTTGTTACCATAAAAATATTTTGACTAAAAGCTATATTACTTTGTATTATTGTTGGAGACACTGTAATTGTAAGCACTTTAGTATTGAATTAATATATTTCTAAAACATTGTGATAGTAATTACATTTCTTACATTTCCGGTTATTCTAAAACGTTACGGTTTAAAGGATTTTTCTGTAGAAAAATTATTGTTGTTGGCGTTCTTAACAAGATAGCCGTTCAGCTGTATTTTTATTAAAAATGGAAAAGTTTTTCATAAATTGATAAAACGGTATTCCTGTCTAAGCCGACAACTCATGTTGTACAAATTTGTGTAACTATTGATAATATTTATAATAATGACTTTTAATTTTATTGTGAACACGGAATATTATTTTGGAAGACCTGTATTCAGTATGAGTTATTAAAAGGCTGAAATGGATTGATTATTTTGTATACTCCAAAATTTGTTTAGCGTATTATCACTAGTAAACTCTGACCGCAGGATTGTTATACGATTATTTTAAGGTTGCTACATTATGTTAAAGCTAGACACCATAAATCCCAGTCCCAATGCTTTGTAATAGGCTTTATCTGCGTTGTCATTCGTGCAATGACGGCGAGTCGTGACCGCTACGCTTGGCGCCGACTGCAAAACTACACTTTGACCTGTTATCGGCGTAGATATACGTTTGCGGCTTCGAAACCACTGTTTAGCTTTATAAGTTTCCCACATCGATATTTTTTAACGGGAATTATACACAAAAATATAAGAAGAATTTAAATGTTTAAATTTTAACGATACAGTAGCACATTTTTTTCATGTCATATAGAACAAACAAACGAAATTATTCGTAGGAGAGATGCGGATCTTATTTATTGAATATTAATTTAATATATTTCATAAATCGTAATAAATTTTGAAAGCTTTCATTGAGGAACAGTTGTAACATTTTTTTATGATTTCTTATGTAATATAATATAGATCTCAGTATGTGTGGAGAGTGGCGATCGGACACATAGATCGATAAATTAGCTCGCTAATTCAACGCGTGCTATTCGAGGCTCGAAGCCGTTTAGTATTTCATAAAGGCATTAGCCCTTTCCGATGTTATCGCCTACTCTGTATTCAGAAGGGCGTCTATCGGCAGTATAAAGAACAAGCGCCGATTGTGACGGAAATGCTAATTAGCTACATTTGACACTTGGATTAGTAAATGGGGGCCCTTTGTTGCCAATTGTTATTTACAACCCGTTAATAACCGTAAACAATGCGTAAGATTCGATGATAACTGCTATTGTTACTTTTCAATGAATTTTTTTTTGGAATCTTTTATAGGTTAACACTTGTCTTGTTCTACAAAACATAATTAGCAATGTGTCAAAAAATCCTAGTTGTGATGTATTTATAGCTGGATTAAAGTACTACTGTTAAGACAGCAGATTACAAATATGAAGCTGATAGCTCTCGACCCCAACACTAATCAAACTTACCCACAAACATTTCGTTCATGCCAGCGGATTAGAAACCCTTATTAAGCCAAGCCTTTTTCGCATCGCGTTACATTAAAGTAATCAAAAATAATTTAAATATATTAATATGAATATAGTATTAGTAGACAATATAGCTATCATAAAAGTTTTAAATTAAATAGTGATTGTAGAAGAGACAACAACAACTGAGTCAGTAGTGCCATTAAATAACCTTAAACTAGAGATTACCGTTAATTTCGGTAAAATTCATTAAGTTTCTGTTATCTTCACGGAGAGTAAAGAACTTTATTGTTTTTCAGATTTATCTTCGTTTGCGTAAAAGAGCCACTGACAACCGCACAGTCGCCCAGTACAGAAGTTGGTTTACCGGTAAGCGATCCATTATTTACTCACGATCTTAACACACTGCTGTAGTACATTCAATAAGGAAACTATTCATAAGTTTCTTGTTTACTGGTTATTTCATATAAAGCTTATAACACATTTAACATTTAATAAGAAATTACTGAGTTTAATCAAGGAGGAAAGAGCGGTACTCTTTTGTATGGAAAACGGTACATGTCTCTGATATTTTTAATTTTTCGCCTTTTAAACACACTAATATTTAGATATGTTAATAAATTATATGCCATTATATAACACGGTGTAGTTATTTTAATAACAAGTTACACGAAGGCAAAATGTAAATAATGACAATAAATTTAACAAATCGGTATGCCATTATTGATTACTAATATTTTTATTCAATATAGTTTATCGTCATCAAGTTTAATTCCAAGAAGTATTTATTATGTATAAAATGTAACAACGTAATAAAATATTTCTGTGGTTCCGGTTGTCAATCGATGAGCGATGTGGAGTTCTATTAGAGAGCACTCTTCACCATCCGTGACTTCATTGTCGTTTAACACCAAGTGAAGTGGATATTAGTTAATGTTAGTATATTATAATTGTTACATAATTGTTATAATATATTGTTATATTATAATTGTTATATTATATAAGTATCCCATACTAAAAAAAAATTCAAAAATTATAACGATTCGAACTCGGAACAAAAATAATGGACTTTTGTAAACTCAAGAAAAAGTACAACTCTGCTTCCAGGTTCTTTAAGAGACAAATTGCATTGGCAAAGTCGAATTACGTTGGGAGAATTGGCGAGAG
>DWLS01000193.1:0-37129 GCA_018246255.1 Pachliopta kotzebuea | reverse complement strand
CACAGCGGGCGGACAGCGAACGAGAGCTGGCTGGAGCTCGATCGAACGTGTTGTCACTACTGTGGCTCACGGGCGACCTGCCTGTGCTAATTGCCAGTTAACAGTAACAAGTGATTATCCACGTTAACTCAGCAATTTTGTATGACACCATTTGGCATCATACTGCATAATAGGCACTATTTTATCTGATACGTTCAATAAGTTGACGGTACATAGAATAATCTTTTTTCATACTTATTAAGAAAATATACACTAAAATTAAATTTTTTTTGGCGACAATTTAGAACAATAGCAATAATAGGCGCCGTGACAAGTTTGAAAGATATAATTATCTAAAATTTTGTACTTACAACATAAATTTTACTAAAGCTGTTAATCCAACAATTTATATATAGAAGAGATACTTGATATTATTGTAAACATATACTGAACCAGCAGTATTGTTTATGTAATAAATTTTATTCACACACATACTTACCGAAATATTGCTGAAATTATTCTTCATAACATTTCACCTTATAACAAACCCTAACCTTATTTTAAATCATCTCATAACTACGAATTTATGTGTCAAGATATATATAATGTGTATATTAAGTACAAATATCTAATGTAATTTATTACAAATACTGTTAAGTTGCACCAGGAGCAACTTGTATAACTGTACGACAAAGTACTAAATGTTAAAGTATAGAGAATTATCAATTTGTGAGATATATCAAACTTAATTAATTTTGCAACTATATTCTATTAAACCTATTTTATACCATAGAGTCTCATTTTGAGATTTAATGAGACATTTTCAATTTGTTGACTTTTGAACATGTCAAATTAAATTTAATGTACATATTAAATGAAAGATAATACGTAGACCAAAATTTACATTGCGTTTAAAATAATCACCAAGTTATATTAATTATTTTAGTATACATATGACTTTTAAGACCTTTAAGTCGTTTTCTAAAAGCACTATTAATGTTACGACGATGCAAGAACGTTTCTAAATTACAATGCTCTTTACTTCAATCATCATAAAAATGAGCTAATGCAGTCCCTTTGCAGCGATAATAGCTGCAACCAATAATTTTAAAGTCGTGATCTCACACCATCACCTTATTTCGCCATTAACAGTTTGTCCTTATTTATAGGTATTATCTCGTCTATCGGTTCGTAATATTTCGTAACATTACAGCGTAAAATCATTTGCATATTCCGTGACGATGTCGATGCGATGCTTTTACCAGCGAAACGGACTCCGCGACTAGAACACACTTCGTACTACGATGTGACAGTGAGCTGGAGTTGTAACAAATGGACAAATATTTGTGAAATATTACTCGGATTTATATTGGTCTGTAATGAATATTTCATCTTTTTGTTATATGTATTTGTTGCCTTCTGGGATGATCCAGATTCACGTGGTATCCTTTCACCTAGTACAGCCTTGAGCGTGCTGCAAGTAACCGACCACTGGCCATTACCGATGTGTCGTTGTTAATGTCCCGCTGTAACGATTAACTTAGATCGATAATGGAAGATAAACAGCGCTTTACCCGAATGTAATGTAATTGTGTTACAATCGTCTCCATTTAAAATCTAAACATATGTATATCAATTACCAAAATTTGCTTTATTTCTTCATCTACTTTATCTTTTCATTGTGTTTCTTTTTTAGTGAAACAAGTTACCGTCATGTTCAAGTTTAAAAGGATGTTAACTTAAAATCCTTTAGATGTGTTTCTTTGCAACTTAAATCGATAAACTTAATCTTTATTTTTATCGATAATGGCATTTTAATTGACCTACTGACGCTCTTTCATGCCGCTTGTAGCAAAATGAAAATTTGAGAAATAATTTAAAAATACGTTTTCGTACTTTATATGAAATAATTCATGTGAATATTATTTTCTAACAATTTTAGCAATTTTCTCCCAACATTACAGTTAAATTGGATTAAAGGATTATCTATATATATTATACAGTCTATATTAAAGTTTTCCGATTCGCCCTTTAGGTTGACTGCAGTTACCTTTTTTTAATCGACAAACTTCTACACGATTGTAACTGTTGACCTAATGATTAATTGTACGTGTTAATGACTATGCGGCGCTAGTTGGGATGACACATAGGTACACATTATGATCATCGCATGAACACAAACAATAATAAATATCATTATCCCTATAAATGCACTCTTACCTCTCCAAATGTTAAGGACAATTATCGACAGGGTTTTAGTGAGTTAAAATCTCCATGTAATGTATAGGTTTCCATCCATATTTAAAGAGTAATGTTAATAGATACTACTGTTAGGCGGTAGGAAAAGGCGATCCGGTGCCACTTCTTTTAGTGTCGGTGAAAATCTTCTAAATATACACACCTTCTTCTTCTGTAAAACCAGCGTTGTGGGGAGACTTTTACCCCCCAAAACCCCCTTGGTGCTACTCCTCAGCATTAGGAAATATCACTAGATCTCCTCTCTAACGCCAGGATATTCCCGGACGCCAGGTCAGCCTACAAGATAATCCGCAGTCCGTCGAGCTTGAACTAGGAGAAAGAGTAAGAATGGGTAGCATCGTTTCTCTGATGAGTGATGATCACAGTCGACAGGTGCTGTTGAGATTCTGTCAAGAGGTAATTATTGAAGTAATAAATCTAAATAAAATATATAGTGAGGACAATAAGACATTAGGACCAAGGAAATTAAGATGAGAAATATAAAAAGAGAAGTAAGGATGAAAAGTAAAGGAATGATGGTAGACTCTCGATGGACAGTTGTGGCCTAACACGCAGAGCACGATGTAAGAATGATAGTAGGTGTGTAAAGTAAAAGATAAAAATTAGAAAAGAAAGGAACGAAGATCGAAATAAAGAAAGATTAATTTATCTTTCCATATTTCAAGGGCAAAAAGTCGCGAAGAAAACTTAGAGACTAAAAACAAAAATTTTGACATGTGCCTTGGCGCACACTGACCAAGGGATGGAGTAAATTAAAAAAACTTAATGCTAGGAGAGCTCTTCCCGGGGACGGTTTATGCAATTCCTAGTACCATTGCAAGTATTACATTAACGTTCGGAGATCATGTTCAGCCATAGCTGGTCGCCAAAAAGGTTAGAGAGTGATTGAATTATGTTCGATATTAACGCGCTTTTTTTCACTTTCCTACAGAAAGAGAACAGTTACGTTTTCGTGGAAGACCTTACACAACGCTGTGCTCTCGCCCTTGAGGGTGCTCTATAAAACAGAATTTCGGCCTCATTTGGAGTATTGCTAGCATCTTTGGGCGGGAGCAGCTAGATGTCTGCTAATGACTCTGAGATCGGTGCAAAACAGAGCAGTAAGAATGATGATGGACCTCTTAGTTTTAGGAGAGACTTTGCTTCCTTGTGCGTGTTCTACCGCCTCTATAACGGGATGTGTTCTGATGAACTGTTTGAAATGACGTTCACGGCCACATTTCATCATCGCACCGTTCGCCATCGGCAAGGAATTCATCCTCACACACACGAACCGCAATGGTCACACGGACGGTCCAGTTCCAAAGATGTTTTATTTATATTTGTGTGTTTTAGACACTCAAGTTGTGGAATGATTTATCTGCAGAAGCTTTCCCTAGGCGCTCCAACATGAAGTTCTTCAAAAAGGGCGGGACGTGGTATTTTCAGCAACACGTTAGTTAGTGATGTTACCTCTGATGTTATTGCTACCTCCCATGCTGAGCATACAGAGAGTATGTGCTATTAGGAATCCTGGTTCTCCAGATAACAGTAGGACCAGTTCACTGTCACTACTCATTCTTCCGATTATCACCGAAACTGTCGTGATCGGTATTACATACGTGGGTCTTTTAGTATCTAAAACTTCATCTTCATTGTTGCATCTTGTTTCAGTGTTTATCTAAACGGTCTCTGATAAAACGTCTTTTTTTAAGGTATCGGCGGAAGTGGTCCTCCTATAGAGGCCTACCAGCACTTATTACCACCCATGTCTCTCACTCGATTCTCTAATGACCGCTCTTTACGTAGCAATGCATGTTTTCAAATACATGTACATCATACATTGTTTATTTCATACTGTGAAAAAAATTCATGTAGCATTATTATATGAGCTATATATAATATAAATATTTTATTACCCGCATTCGCAACAGAGATTCTAATTAGTACGTGTTGCAATTGCAAAAGAAATTAACATCAACACTTAGTGTTAAGTTACTTGTTAAAATACTTTCATTAAAAGCAACCTTTCAAATTAATTATTTTTAAAGTCTTTAAATAAAGAGGCAATTATTTCTTATTACCAATAGCAATAATTGGTTTGATCTCACGAAACTCCACAAACACAAACATAGTAAGGTGATTCACTCTGTACACATCTCTTGTAGATTCTTCGTATGAACCTTTGAATATCACGTATTACTATTTATAAGAAAAATCTACAAAATATTTGAATAAAGTATGTCGTTTGCTAAGATGGCTCTATTCCGCAGTGTTGTAAGCTAGATGTTTACCAATTATGCAAAGTTAAATCAATCGGGTTGTGCTTAATGTTTAATAAATAGTATGTCTCTTAGGAAATACTCAATAACAGTTTACCTTAGTATATAAAACATTTTAAATGAGAGAACAACAAAAGTTAAGTTAATGAGATATTCTAATTTTTTGATGCAGAACATATAATGTTTTTATAAAATATTATATATAATTTAGGTATCTATATTTAACATAAATGTAACAGCTCTGCGTATTGACTTATGAGTGAGTTTATACTAATGTTACGCAATATCTGTTCCGAAAAACGAAAAAAAGGTTTTGATTGTCGGTCTATTTGATTATTTCTGGTAATGTTAACGATCTAAACAATTTGATTATTTTGTATAGAAAAAGTAGAATACACATTTATAAAAATTAATGGCTTAAAATGTAATAATAAATTGATGTGTTTTTTTAAGAAGAATAAGTTTTATTACTCTTTCGTTGTAATTTCTCCGTCAGATGGCGTATTATATCGATCGATCAAGGAACCTTCATGACCAGTTTTAATAAGTACTATATATTCATAAATGCATAAGCCGAAAAAAAAAAAGAATTTACAACATAACAACGTCTGTTCTATTTGTTTCAGATTCGCTTACAAAAATTACTTTTTTTCTGTTATTCATTTATTGGTGTTATGTTGAATTAAAAACATGAAGAGTTATATAGTCATATCCATTTCATTCAAAGTATATTCTGAGTTCTGCTAAAAATACCTTCTATATATATTCACGAGAATGTGCAGATTTCAAACAAACCTCATCAGGTTTAAGAACTCCAAGTAAGAAAAAAAACTATGTAATTTTCTTTTGAATAAAATAAATAAAAAAAAAGATACTAACGAACGTCAATTTTCTTTTTTTATTTCCGTAAATTTCATTCAATCAATGTCATTTTCTAAAAAGGAAGGCAAGAAGCGGGTTTCATTGTAAATATCATCGAAAAAATTGAATGTGGAAAAGCTTCAATTTTAACTTGAAACCGGTATATTCTGGTTTTAATTGAAGGGTTCCTTACTTTGGACTGCTTTGTAAAGATAATTGAGACTGGCTTTAAGTGAAAACATTTTATTTATAAACTTTCCTTTAGTTGCTCCAATTACTGACATTTAGTTAAACCGGAACATATTAATTATGTGCGCACAGACATATCCAAAACTCGTTTCAGCAGTTTGTGTTAAATTTATATCTTTTGTATTGCTGATTGTATTGAAAAATCTTTAATGGTTTTAAATATCCTTCAGGTTTCGCAATTTTTCTTGAAATTGATGCGACGCATACTTTAATAAAGGAAAGCAATATATATTTTTTTCATTTGTTTGGCTTATGTTTCGCCATCTGATATTCAAATATCAACATTGTAGCACGTGTAGTTTTTTGACACATTTCATATAGATTACAGCTATTTTATTTCTTTTAACACTCCAGAAATCTGGTTATTAACAGAGACGAATAATCAATAGCATTCTCCAACTTTTTCCATGAACAAGTAATTTTACTACCGTTTATCACGTAGTTAAACGTTCTAAGAGTTTGAGAGGAAGACTTTGCTTCATTGTGTGAGGGGTCACACACGTATCATGGATGAGTCGATTGTGATATATGTAATTAGGTTAAAACTGGAAACTCGTAGGTGAACATGGCACAAATACAATGCATTCCCGGTTCTAGTTGCGTTGATGCACATATGCAATAAATTTGACACGGCACACTTGAAAGCCAGTCTTGGTGCACGGTAATCGGTTTTACGAAATACATGTATCCAAGTAAATCGTTACAATATTACATTGCAACAATTTACGCATAAATTGAGCATGATTTAAAAAAAAAAGATCAATGGAGTGTTTTAGTCGTGTAGACATAATAAAACGAATTAAACTCTTTTCTATGTTAACTTTTAATTAGAACATGCATATCATTAACTTTATGTTTTGAACTTATGTAACTCTTTAAATATAAAAAAAAAAAAATTATGCATTTGTTTGTAATTTCAAAATATCAGTTTTTAATACATATATAATACAATCATTTATTTGCAGTACTAGTACTAATATGATTGATGAAGAGAATTAATGGTTGACATAAAATGCTTTTATAGGAAAATAACAGCAGATTGCATAATTTTTTAAATAAAGGTATTACTCCAATCACAATGAAAAATAGGATAGCTACAAGTAAATTCATAGACAAGGTCTATCTATACATTATATTTGCTTTAATCACAGCATCAAACAGCTTCAAAACTTTTTCACTTTAATTTTTAGTTAATTCAATCAATTATAAATGAACATTCATTTTGTGAGTAACATTGATATTTCTGAGGTAATTACCGTTTTAGTAAAATAAAAACTACGATTTTTTAAACTCAAATACATTCCTTCATTGAAAATAAATAAGAATTCAAAGAGTTAATCTGCCGTCTAATTTTTGCCGTTGTTCTAATTTTTCCGATATGATTACTAAGTTTAACTGTTGTACAGACGGGGTCGAATAACTTAACCTTTACTTCCTAAAACTGATCCGCTACAACCAAATAAGAAGACTGTGATAAGTAATCTACTACTAAATGAATGACAGCAAGAAGCGATTTTAATCTCTTTTAGTCAACCTCTTAAAAATATACCACGAAGCTCTTTTCACTTATGATTAATTAGCACGAAACCACGACGAAGATTGAGTATTGCATAGTGATGGTCGATTTATCAAAATAAAACATGTTATTTAAAATTTAACTACAGAAATAGTGCTAGTTATTAAATTATTTTTATGTTATAATTTGTTGCCTGTTTAAAGCAAATCTCACAAGTTCTATTTATCAGTGTTATAAGCAATGCCTTGGGGAAACGAATTAATGCACACAAACTATATAATACTATTGCTATTGAAGTTAACGGTTTCATCATGAATGTTGTTCGCTGTTTATTCAGGAGTAAATAGTATATTACAAAGGTGAACATTTGAACAATGTTTTGACAAGTGTTAATAAAATAAAAAGTAATGCGTTATAATACAATTCGTCCATCTCGCGCCAACTAGTATTTGGTAGGTCATTGACGAAAATCCAAATGACATGAAATATCCAAATGACATTTTAAAATCTAATATCTAATCGATACTTTATATTCATTTATATATTGGACATAGACCTTCCCCAAAGATTTCCACTCCAATCGGTGCTGCGCTTTCTGCATCCAGCGGATTCCCGCGACGTTCACCAAATCGTCGGTCCACCTTTTAACTAACACCGTTTATAATATTAAGTAAATTAAGCAAGATTAAATGAATTATTACGTCTTGCTGCATAATTAAAAATCATTCTTAATAAGAATTTTAGTTATTATAAAAAAAGGAATTAAATATTTCAATGATCTGTTAATATCAGAATGAATAGATATATTCTGCTTTTAGTTCATTATTCCGCGCAAGCGATTCTTATTTTTCATGAAACTTTTCAAATGGTTGAATGTTTACAAACAATGTCGATTATATATATTACACGGGAGCTAGGTCACTTATGCCCCACACATACTTGGACAAATGCGGGTTTGTGAATGTCACATTTACACATGTTAACGACAGCTGTCGTTCTTAGAAGATGTTGGTTTTCTCTCGATGTTTCTTTTACCGGAAGCCTATAGCCAAGCCAGAAAGGCCGCACTTACAAACTACGCCCTTACCTCTTTACAAGGTATATCTGTTAATCATATAGCAGAATCGAAATCATCTTATAGCCATTAAGTTTAGTGTTTAAGTTACCTTATCCTCAACGAGCAATCAAAACATGGGTATCGTCGCTTACAGCTAATGAATACAATTTAACTTTTCCTTAATATAATGTAATATACTCTAATATAATATAATAACCTCCAATATAATAGTTGTGATTTCATTTAACGATGATTTAAAAAAAATACAAGCTTTATTGCTTACACCAAATGGGATTTATTAACAAAAATTTTACAACTTTTTGTTCTAATTTGTACCGAATAGCAAAATATAATACAAACTTAATAATTATATTTGTTTATCTTTGACTCGCCGACCAGCAGCTTATATAAAAGAATTAAGGATTTCACAATTGTTGTCTTCTTTTAAATAAATTAAAAATGTTACAAATTTAAACATTCTTAAGATAAGTATAATCGATTTATTTGCTGCATGATAATCACAAGAAAAATAAAAAGATACACAGGCCTCACAGAAGTATGATACAATCCCTTTATTAAACGGGGTTTGTGACATGGTCCTCTCAAAGTTAAGATATGAGTAAAAAATTCAACTGTAATCGGATGTGCCCTGTCCGTACAAGACAGCTATGTCACATCACATACATAAAAATTAATCATTCCCTTTTTTACAGTTTTGTCATACGATATTTAGATTAATATACAAAAAAACCACTAGTTTTTTGTGTGTTGAAATACACAATTACAAAAATAAGTTCTAGGTCGATTATTGCTATTCAAAAGGCATTCCATTGTTGAACTGATCTCAATAAATTATTTTCAGAAATATGTATAAAATATGTTCATTACAAGAATAGTAGTCTTATATGATTTCTTATAACTATATATATGTTTTTAGTTACAAAGTCACATATATATTGACAGATTCATGTGCGTGTAAAGGTTGTAGGTTTGATTATTATAACTTATCACTATGTATACTTTAATTGTACAGTAATTTAAATAGAATTGATATTTTTTTAAGAGTAGATTGCAAAATATTTAATGAGCTCGTGAACGACATTGATTCGATGGAATTTTCTAACACCTACTATGAAAACAAATTAGATAAGAATAGATACACATTCTAAAATCGTTTTCCGGAAAAAAAGGTAAAATAAATCTTGTGTGCAATAAAGAATTTTCTATTCTATTCTGTTCTATTGTATGTAATAGTAAGATAATAAACGAAATTTCAATAGATAATATTAGTACCCGTAAACATTTGTACTTACTCTCCAATTTTATTAAATGGTAATTATTTTCAATTCACTTTAAATTTAACGCGATCTATTTTTTTTAAATAAAAAGTTTTTTATATTTTATTTTGTTACTATTTTTCTCCTGTCGCCGTAAATCAGGGACCATATTTGCATTCATTTCTAAGTACATATTATTGTTTAATTCTGTTTCTATTCTATTAATAAGTCTATTACTAAAGCTATTTGCATTTTACTTTCCTGCTTATGTTTAGGCTAAGATTGAATATAAAATGAAGAATGTATTTATCCTACTTATTTGCTATTTATTTTTACCACAAACCTCAATAGTTATTTTTATACAATATTTAAAAAATGTATTCCTAGTTATAGCTAATTAACTGACTAATATTACTACTACTTCTAATTTTTTCACTTATTTCTATTCCTAATTCATATCATTCTTTGGCATAAATAGGATATTCGATTACTATATCCATAACACTTTCATGTTTTTGGAATCGCAGAGTTCTTAACATGAAACGTGTGTAAATATTCCAAAAACACGCCGTGCCCCATTACCATCTGTACAGCGGTAGGATTCAAGTGTAGACTAATAAAATAGTTTAAACTTTTTCTTTTCTACACGGTGATTAAAAGAATGGTTTACTAAAACATTACTGCGGTATATATTTTAGATTTGGAGAACTAAATAAAGTTATTGAAATAGTGTTTATGAAACGAATGCATGTTAGAAGAGTTGTCAGACAAAATGTCAACATTGTTAGTAGAGACATGTATATCATGGCTCTCCCGTGCCATGCGGTCGTCGACACGGTCTGTCGTCGTGGTTTCAAGCCGTCATCGCTCATAGCATCATTTAATTATGCAAACACTAGCTTCAATATGCGTCTGCATCGCATTAGATGCGTTACATAACGTTGTTCTCTATACCGACGCTTGGAAGAAAGTTAACTTTCGTTCACTGTTATTTCTACAATCAAGTTTCCTCGACATAATTCAATGTTTATATGGCTCGAAATAGTTGTTCATCATTTTTAGCAAACGAATATTTTCCACAATAAAGTTATTGAATATCGACGAAACAGTTGTCCGAAATGATTATTACTTTTTGTTGCAAAACGCTAAAAATTAAAAAAAAACATTAAAAAAACATTTAGTTATCTATTCTTATTTATCTATTCATAATATTGATAAAACATTGTTTTAATAACAATGTTTTCATACAAGTTATATTAAAATTATACTATACGATTTTTAAAGAATTGAAATAAATTACAATTTTATTTCGCTATTCATCACTTTTGTTTTAGGAATAAAATTTAGTTTTTTGAATAAAAGTTGTAACAAATATGTTATTTTAAATGCACAATAACAAATTTCGAAAATACGACGACGTTGAATTCTTTTGTAGTAGAAACTTAAAATGACCGATACAACTAACCGAGCAACAAAAAGACAAACATAAAATACATGTACTTTACGGAAATATTATTGTATCATACGTAATGTAGCTGGAAAAACCTAAGTGGAGTAGGTATTTCTTGCTTTTAATTAAATATCAAAGTTCAATAAAGATTTTATTGCCGACGCGTTACCAGCCGAAGATCTATATAATGAACATTGATACCTGGAAACTCGCATGTGCTGAAGGTAGTTCCGTGTCGATTGACGTCCGGCAAACCTTCGACATTTCCGAACAAAACAGCGTTGGCGATGGAGGAGAGTTAGCTGAGGTGCGGGGGTAGGGACAAACGGCGTGTTCGCACGCCGCGAGGTCGCTGTCTTTTTACTCGCATTACCTTCTGACATTCGAACTTAATGGAGTTGCTTTATTGAAATTTAAGCACAACAAGCGTCGACGTAATGGAATGAAATTAGGTTATCGTAACAACAAAACGGTCTTCAAGTGGCCATCTTTAAGCATACGGCGATCCAATAAGAATTCGAAACATTCGAGAAGTTGTAGAACTCGCACATACGGCTATCTCCCTCGAACTATTGCTACAAGCCGGTAACGCAAAAGGAATAGGTATAGGAATTCGCTTCTATCGACAAATAGTCATTGTTCTTGGTCGTTATGGAACAAAATAAAGACAGAGCAGCGGTATTCGTGACTGCGAGACAAAACTATCTCACTGGTGGCGTGTGAGAAGGACAGCGTATAAGGTTTTTGGGTCGATGTCCGGGCAAAGGAACTTAAAATTAAATTTTGTAAAAAATTACTTCAATTCAGGACGTAGCTCCTGTCATGTATTATTCTAACTTTAATGTAAGTATCTTACTTTCTATTTTTATAATATTAGTAATCTTTATTTTATCATTAATTATTTATTAAATTTTAAAATGGAATTCATGAATAACATGACAACTTGGTAATAACTGAGATAAACTTGGAGCTACTAATATTTTTATATTTTATATTTCATTTATTTGAAAATAAAATCGATAGATATTGAAATATATACCTATATGATTTGTGCACATGGGGATTATTATCAAGCTGATAAATCTTAAAGAACGTGTACCTCTGACGTAACAGGAATAAAGACATTCTTCCCCGTTCCCTTTGCCTCCGCCCGGACGGTGACCGTTCCCTACAGCGGACCGTTACGTCGGCGTCCTTGGCTGAGTTCTGTGTTGCGCGGGCGCAGCAGGTCGCTCTCGACTCGTTCCACGCCGTTGCTACCGCACACGTGTGCGTGGCAAGTTTCTGTGTATGTCACACTTGCACGCACTCATATTCATGTGTTAGTGATTGAATTACTCCTAACGGATATTACGGAATTTATTAAATAAATGCCACGAATTTAAAGTAAAAATGGGAACGCATTGACTAAGAAACACATAAGTAGTGAATCTCAATAATTAGGCAAACATTAAAGTTTTTATAATTCGTTACTATTAATATAATATAATAAAAAAACTTATAAGAGAACAGTATTTATAATAAATTAAATTAAATAATTAATTCTTAAAAAGTTGTTATCAATTCATGAAATTATCTTAACTTTTTAAAAAACAACCTAATGTTTTGTCAATTCAAAATAGACCAAACTCATTACATTTATCGGACATCACAATGACGTTTGTCTATTTACCCCTCGGCCTTGTGCTAGTGTATTTGTTACCAACAATGCACTCACGTGTTCAATATGTATTATAATTTCGAAACTGTAACTACTAAAGGTCAGTAATCAGAACCGGAGTCTCGTGCACGCGGCGCAAACAAAACAATTCAAACTGTCTTTAATTACTTCTTGTTATGATTTTTCCTTTACTTTCATATGTGTACTCAAATGCTTTTAATATGGTGACGCTAATATAATAACTGAATTATTGAACATTGAGCAAGCGAACAAGGACGATCGACGGTCGGTAGACCACCACA
The DNA here is from genome assembly GCA_018246255.1 of Pachliopta kotzebuea. Lineage (NCBI taxonomy): Eukaryota > Metazoa > Arthropoda > Insecta > Lepidoptera > Papilionidae > Pachliopta > Pachliopta kotzebuea. Next base: position 24,258 of record DWLS01000193.1, on the reverse strand, counting down.
CGCTCTTGCGCCAGCCACTTGCGGTAGGCACTTTAAAGTTTTTAAGTAAGACAAATAGTAATATTTCGTCTTGTTTTTAAATTAAAATGCAATATACTTCACTTCATTGTTATATATAAGAAATAATTTTATTTAGCAATAATTGTAAATTTTCCACTAGCTTGAGTATAAGACTGCATTTAACCGCTGCTATCACCATGAATCAGATTAATCTATGTACTAGTAATAGACACAATATACTTGCTTTAGGCGCACACAAAGAGAGACCTTCCATACCAATACACTAACAAAATTGTAAGTTTTCTTAGTAAGTCCGGACATTTGTGTGCGTGCACACATGCGCAACCCCCGGGAGGTTCAATGTACCAGTTGCCAACTACGCGAGTTCCTTGTTCCACTTTAACACTGATACTATATTATTACCATTACAATAATATTTGAGAACTCGGAAAAACTTAATTATTTTAATATTAATAATCTCAAACATATTTATACAGTTTAGTTAAATCACGAAAAAGGATAAATTAATACATGATAGTATTTTCTATGCTAAAATAATTTTTAATTAAATGACTTATATAGATTATTAAAACAAAAAATGTTTTTTTTTCGATTTAAGTTAAAGCTATAAAGGTTATTGACGACTAGTAGTTTCATCAAACTTAGTTAAACATATAAAACAGACCAATGCGTGCAATGAAACGTACGTTTCCGCTATTCGCCGATAGAAAAGACTTTAACGCGCTTCTTGTCTACTCTTCACAACTAAGGTAAGAAATGTAATTATAATTTTAGTTAAATCAATAGCATTTTCTACTGTTATTAATTAAAATTATAATAATAAAAATTATAAACTGCTAAAACTTGTAAAGTTTGTGAGGCTTATATCCAACAGTAGACTGCCGTAGGCTGTTGATGATGATGCATAAGTTTGATTAAATAATATATTTAATAGATTAATACATTTAGTGAAAATTTGAAAATTTTGGCATAATGAAATGTAAAAATGAACAGTGTTATATTATTACTCAGGAGGTTTTAAAATAAAAATATATAGTTAAGTTGATCTTTATAGAAAACAATAATAAAAATAACGTAAAATATATATTTACTTATTCGTGAATTTTTTAATAGTGTCTAGAATTGCTAAACAAACCAAGACTGTTTAAAATAGAAAAAAAAAAAGTGTACATAAAATTTAATTAATCATAAGAATATGTTATTATTTAATGTAACACTTTAGACCAACACGAGTAATATGTATCAGAAATCAAGTTCGGACCGAACTCTTACCTGCTATTACCCACCACTACGTGACGACTTTGTAATTCCCTTATTATGTTAAAAAGTTAATGATTTTATTATACGATTGTTTCAGTTTTGTACAATAATTGTATTAGCCCAGAGGTCATTGAAGAGGCCTATGCCGGATATCACTGCGTCATCGAATCAAAAATTATAGGATCTGCAAGGGAACTAAGGTCACCGACATAGTTCAAAACATTGCTAGACTTAGGCAGTAATGGGATTTACATATCGCTCGAAGGACTGACGGTCAATGGGGCAGTAATGTCTTCGAGAGGCAGTTGCTTACCGGTAAAGGTAATGCTGGCAGGCTTCCCACAAGGTGGACCGACAATATATAGAAGCTCGCGGAAAGCCGGGATGGGGACAGCGTAGGATCGTTTCTGTGGAGATCATTGAGGGAGGCCTGTGCCCAGTAGTAGGCGCTATCCATCTAACAATATAATATTTTCGAACAGAAATGTAGGATAAAATATTAATACGGGTGTTAATAACAAATCACAAGAAAAAATTAACGTGCTTGATTTTTTTCACGTATTTTATATACGTAAGAGTGCAATATAAACTAGCTAGCGATATGTGTTTATTGACTAAAAGTTACTGTACAAATGCAAATTTACAAAGGAGTTTGAAGTAAGAGACGCCCTCACACTTTATGGTCTTATAAACACATGCAAATAAGTAATGTTAATAAAATAATAAGTGTTGATAATAAAATTGTGAGACTAAAACCACCAACATAATATAGTCAGAGAGTGGGTGCCGTACATAGCGACGAGGAAACAAAAACATTACGACGCAAGTTATGAACATTTGGCAATGAGAGTATCAATTTTACAAAAAAACAATAATAACTTATAAATCATTGCCATGTCACTAATCAATAATATTATTTTTGTTTAATACGTACATTATAGATATTTATGTTTTAGTATAAATACTTTTCTTCATAATACATTATTTTATGATGTTAGTCATGGCACAGTAATAGTTAAAACATTTCAACTCGCGCATTAAAAATATATTTTCGTATCTCTGACATAATTACAAGACTAAAATTTATTATTATGTTCTGTATCATACAATGTTCATGAAATGGTTGTTTCGATATATATTTTTTAATTCATTGGGTAACCGCGAAGCCCTTCCGTGTCGTTGACGTGGTTAAAATGACGCTCTTAAGAAATATCTCCTTGCTAGTAGTTTTAAGATAAATATAATGTATCTTCGTGGTAAAACACCTAAATTAACTACACTCTCGCACACAACGACAGCATTATATTTTTTATGTAAAATGTGACCCCATGAATAATAATTTTATTTTACAAGTTTTGTAAAGCGCATGTACCACAATTTTGCGGTTCAGTTTCTGTATTTGCACAAAATATATTACTGCAGAACAAAACCTATGAAGTTCAACTTACCAGCAAAAAAGTTAACGAAACTTACCCACAAAAAGAAGATTTCAAGAGAACGTTCAAAGATTTTATATTAGTTACATCAAAAAAATTATCGTTAATAAATATATTTACAATTTAACATAAACCATAAAACTAACAATATCATATTCAATACAAGATTTTTTTCTATATTATACATACAATTAAAATTTATTTTGTGAGAGACTTAAAAATCCATTAATTATATTTTCTTAAAATTACAGTTTCCTAAAATATTTTAACCGATGAAAGAAGTTGCCAGTATTTAATTTCTTATTAGTATTATTTAATTTTTTTTAACAAGTTTTTTTTATAAATATAATCGTTTATTTTATACTCCAAATTTTGTAATTTTGTGCTTATCACTGAATATGTTACATAATTTATTTATAATAAATTAACAATAAATCACATTTCTACGGTGTCTGTAATAATTCATTATGATTGTGTTTAAAACTCTTAACAAAAACAACTACTTAAATAAACAGCATTACATTTATATATATATTTATACATTAATAGAAATATTATTACCAAGGTCTCCTAATTTTCTTAAATTCATATTTTGCTTAAAAACCGCACGCTTTCTCTATTTTTATGTAAATCTCTTTTAATTTCTATTTCTATTTATATTTATAAAGCAACCGCATTTATGCAGGAAGCAGATATAAAAATGGTCTTAAAACATTTAGAAGTTTATTACGGAGCGTACTTATTCATAATTTATGCAAATTATTCGTATGTAAGAATGCCTCGACATGCAAATGCAAACGCATGAAATAAAAAATGTCTATGAGTGAGAAGGCTGCTTGTGCACTTGATGGAAACTGGTGCAAAGCGATGTGGTGCAAACTGTAGAACCAGTCCTGCGACAGGAAGCGGCCTCGAGAATTGCCGCGCCTCCCCCCCCACCCACCCACCGCGCACCACAGGGCCCCCTGCCGTTGGTGACCCCCCCGCACTTTGTAGTGGGGCCACCTGATCCAGACAAAGCGTGTCCTTCGTATAGTTCTTGTGACGCATACAAGTACATTGCACTAATAATGAGGTTTTTCCGCATCCGGTAACACCGGTACTACTACCAACAACACAAGAACCATTGACGTCATAAATTGTCAAACATTAAGAAGTGTATGTAAAAATAATAAACGTTTGTTACAGGTTAAACTGAAACGTAGAGTTTGCAATGCAATGTCTAATTATTATTCAATGTCTATCTTGATAATACTAATGTAGAAATTAAAAGTTCGAGATGTATATTTAAAACATTCCGACCTACAAATCAATGTATTAGTCCACTTCTGTAAAATATTTATCTGTATCAAGTCTTATTCCAGTTATAAGACGTATGTTAAAAAATCATGAATAAGAAATTGAGATAACAACTTACGGAGAATTGAAAAAAACAATGATGCCAAAGCACACCGAGTGGCACGCGAGGCTGCGTACACAAAGAGCTGGCGCCACGTCACAGGCAAGCCAGCCGGTCTCATCGGACCGCCCAAAGAAACGATCTCATAGAAAGTAGAGCAACTCATTTATTTATTCAGTACAGCGGCGGGTGCGAGCGAGACAAAGCCGCGAAACTGGCTCATTAAAATAAAAATCCGATTTCCGAGTGCAACTCGCGCGAAGCGAAATAAAAATTTCCGACGAAATTTGCTCGAGTTATTCCAAAAAAGGTGCATGAAACGCCTCTGCAACGAGATTGCCAGAAACAAGTGAAGAGAAACCGACCGCGACTGCCTCCGCGCATACGCAGCCTCACTGCCAAATGCTTTCGATCATGGTCGCGCTTACATATCGTATAGCCGTAATTACTAACAGCCTTTATACACTACTCGCTATTCCTTTACAAAAGGAACGGAAAATTTTTAAGTGTCTTTAACAGTAGAACTTGTAATCATTTCTTTTCCGCATTGACGTGTATACTGTTTTCACTACGGAGCCGGGCCATTGTTAGAACATTACGCAGATATAGCGTTGCATTATTGGCACGATGGTGGTCTGCTCTATAATCATCGTCGCGAGTCACGTTATCTACCTGAGCATTTGCTATGTAAATAGCACTATGCACGATATTGCTTTGTGCTGAGACTAAATGTAAATTGTTTTAATAAATTTACATCCGAAACTGTTCGATCTTTGTTTAAATTATCGACATCACATACGAATATTTTATAAACAACTGATATTATTTCATTAAACGATATTTAGACAATATTCAAAATTATATTACTTTCCTATCGCCAAAGATTGATACTTATCAGTTATTGTACTGTGTTCTACCTATCACTTGCCTTATTGTAATGCGATAATTTGATAAATGATTTTAAGAGTAGAACTCGCCAATAATTAATAAACATAGGTAATGATTGAACTTAAAAAACGACGCTGCCTTTCACCTTGCCAATCCTTTCTAGCTTTTAATGTCCGAACTGATATTATAATTTATGGAAGTGCAAGGCCTTGTATAGTTATAGCCAACAAAATAAATTAATGCAGAATATAATTTACTTTAAATGTATATATGCGACAAGTACGGCAAAGTTTTTATTGTTTTTAAAGTAAAAAGTTTTTTTACGACATTCAGGGAGCAATATTGAAGAATATCGTTTATTTTCACTTTTCTATATCAACAAGAATTGTAATTACAAGACAAGTAAATAATAATAAAGTTTCAATACTTACTATGAAATAAAATCATGATTTATGAAAAAAAATTTGCTAATTTTCAAGTTTCTTGTAAAATTTATTATGTACTTAACTTAATTTTAAGCTTTATCTATGGTAAGCTAAAAGTCGGCTAGACATTCTTCTCATAGGAAGTATTCATAAAAAGACCTAACATCCTCTTTGCTTTCTACTGCAATAGAGACCCTACACTGCGGTGAGTTGAATTTTCAGTTATTCTGTTTTGTAGATACATGTACGTGTTTTTACGAAGAATAATATATATATCCCATTATAAACCTTCATAACAAAACACGGCGACACCACAACTTCTGTAATATATCCAGGCCATTTATTTTGGTATGGATATAAATATTAACATTATGAATATATTATCAATACTAATAAATAACTCTGAAACATAAATTTCTTTACTTTTTGATGCAATCTAAGCGAAAACTGCCATGTGATGCTTTGCAAAATATTAACTAGTATTTCATTGTTGTGGATAGGGCGAGAAATTACCATTGTACATGGTACAAAAAATATTGCTTTTTACCTACCTCTACACTTAATTTGGGGATACCATAAGATTGTCTTAAATAAAAATGTATCGACGAGCTAATTTGAACTAATATAACGAAACTTTTCTTTCCTGTCCACGTAACTCAATTTTACCAACGGAAGACCATTCACAGCAACCGTTGAGCAAAAAGTATTAAATTTTCTTTAAGAATATGATTTAATGTATTTTTTATAAATATTCGGATTGCGCATACAAGTTTAAATGTAAAAACCGGAAGCATTTGGAGGTGAACTCTAGTCACAGATATTATTAAATTCATAGGAAGTTACATTGTAATATTTTTATCAAAATACTTCTTTACCAAATTACCAAAACATTTTTTATGCAGTATTAATCATTTTTTTTTTAAAAAAAAAACGTTAATGAAATTTCAAATCTGTCCATAGAGAATAGTCATATAAATATAGAAATTGTTATTTACAAGCGATTGAGTTGCAACTAATCCAATACTAAAAATTAGAATCAATTGTTGATGCGTGTTGAAGACTGGTCAACCATCAGTTTGTACTCGCTAGGAAGGGGGCTTACGTGGCGAGAGTCAGTTATCGCGTCAGTCGTGTAAAGAAACGGACAAAATGTATTTAATTTTTAATTTAGCACTTTTTTTCCTTATAGCATTTGTATCTGTATATATATATATGTATGTCATAATTTCGCACACTTTTTACGACCAATATTGGGAAAATACCTTTTTATACAAAATTGTTCTTTTGAATCATTCTACCACTTCTACTTTTTAAATATTACAAAAGATTTATGTCTATGTTCTGTAATAAACATAAAGTGGCGAGATGATAAAAATGAAATAAAGTATAATTTATAAAAAATGTTTAAATATATAAACCTTAATAGTAATATACATAAAGCTCCAGATTTCGGATCCATATTTGGAAAACCCTGAAACACTTATTAGTAACTAACTAAATCGATTGATATTTAGAAGTATCTAAAAAAATCCGACTGTCCTTAGATGTACCTACTTAAGTTGGACACGTCACTAAGAGCTCATTATGTTCCGTTTCCAATAAACATTTTTAATGTGAACTTTTAATCAAACAATAATAAGAAAAACAAACATAAGATTTTTTATTAGGCATTTAATTTACTTAGTATTAAAAATACTGATGTGACAAGATTTTAATTATTCGGCCACTTTCATCTACAATTTTTTATTATAAAGTTTTAATAGTACCTTTACTTTGTCGGTAACAATTGTGGCTGTTCATAAAATACATTCACCGAACACCAAAACATATAATGCAAATTTTTCAAGAAGTGGGAACAGAACCTGTTGTTCGCCCTCCCATTTTTTTTTAATTGAAATATAGTGAATCTTCTTTCGAATTCATTATAAACATAAACATTATGTGGTTCCGAAAAAAGTGTAATTTTTCAACGATTATTCTTTAAAAACAGTTAACTTTTAGAACTTTGCAATTTGAATGAACAATTTTCAAGTTATTTAAATGTATGTCATGCTAAGCGACGATGTTTGTCTTCCTTGAAACACGTATAAAAATATTACAAATGACTTATCGTTAATTCGATAGAACTAGTCACGTACTTGTAATATACAAATATACTTAACATTGTCCTGGGTCCGGCTCGTTGCATAATTGGACCGGTATCTGCGAGCGACTACTCCATATTTCTTGTTAGCTACCGACATCGTGTTTGTTATTGTAATAGTTACAAAAATAATGAAAAGAATAACGCAGAATTTATTATATGTACATCTGTAGAAATCATTAATAATGCTTTTTTTATTGTTACTAGCGTGGTAAGCTAATAAATTATTGCAATGCACATACGCACATACATTTGCGTTCAAATTTATCTTCTAACCATTTCTAGAGTTCCGTGAAAAAAGGAAACTCATATTTAAGAAGCTCCCTAATTTATAAAAACCTAAAACAGGTTATAGTTATTCATGCCCACAAGTATTAGTTTTCTAGATTATCTTTTTAATGGAATATTTAATTGTTCAAATGTTCTTTATACTTAATACGTGGACTTTTATAACAAAATTAGTTCTCAGTTTTTCAAATGTACAAGTAAGCACTTATTATTGTAGATCCTTTATTTAAGGAATTATAAGGCAGAATTTGTTTATTAATCATTAATTATTAAAAATCTTTATAAATTCATATAAAATGACTAATACTTAACCGCGATTAAACATTTATTCTCTAGTACAGACTAATCTATAAAAAAACACGATTGTTACATTCATAAAATTATGTAGTGAACTGAAACATAATTTTCTGATTCTATTAAAGTAAGAAATTATTTAAATTTATTGTTTTAAGTACACCTTCGTTATTATTACTTTGAGAATGTTATGGTCATTTTATGACCAAACCTCTATAAATATCAATATTTTAAAAGAAATAGTAAGGAAAATCACTGTAGAGCAGGAGCAAAGGCAGTTATTCTGCTTATGAAGATGCCCCGCAACCGGATATCCCTCCGAGATGTATAATCACACTAACACAAGCTCTCACGAATTTTTCTCCCAACACTTTCTCGACTTCCACTAATTATTATCCACTTTATCGGGCATCTTCAATTTGATTTACGTCTAACTTTTACACAGCTCAATTGGTATACTTTTTCTTTTCGGCGAGGTAATTTAAAAGAACGTACTTACGACATTACGGACTGCCACGACCTCAACGCGTCTGTGATTGTAGCTAACTGCAAATATCGGCTATTAATTAGGTACAACCTGACATTCAAACGTTGTCCATCATTTCTTTACTTAATTATTAATTAACTTGTCTGGTTGATAACTCAACATTGTCAGTATAACAACAATAAATTAAACACTAATGTAACAATATATCGATGATGTTTAGATGAATCTTTATTAGCTGCCTTCAATAATTTACGTATAAAAAAAATAAATAATCAATGAAGTTCCTATTTATACTGTTGTAATATTTACGCAGCGACTTACTGAGCAATGTAGATTTGTTTAAATTTTAGATTTTTGATATCAAAATTACAAGTAGAATCAATAACAAAAATTAAACTAAAACATTTAATTTGTATTAAAAAATTCATGAGTACCAAAAAGTAAGAACGAAGAAAGAGGTTTTAGAAGCTTATGATCACAAAATCCTGATAATGGAACGCTTGACCATAAGGTAAGTTTTTATTTCAGATTGAATATTATTTTTATTGTTTAGGAGGTAAATATTTTAACAAGTAGAGACACTAAGGAGGAGGGACTTTTAACTGAATTCAAAGGATACGATTTTCAACGAGTTTCAAAAAAACTTGCGGACTATTTGTCAGTTGTTAAGAATAACCAACCATAGCATTAATATCAACGTAGGTTTTTTTTCCACAAATTTTAAATATTGTTGATTAAGAATATTTTTTATATGTTTTATGAAGTAATACTAAAGGACTTTTTTTACTCTCTGTAATAAAATAAATTACATTTCGACTTGTAACAAACTAGTATTTAAAACGTACGTAGATGACATAACCATGGGAGAATGTTTTCCGTAATACTATACTTCCAAAAATACTTTGTATTTCGATAACTTAATATTACTTTAAACTAAAATAAGTACGATGGCAAAGACCTTCATTTTATAAAGCACAAAATCTAAGTTGCATATAAAATTTATATATTTATAATAGCAACAGTAGCATCTTTTTTTATTAATTTTTTGGTCAATATTTATTCGAGTGCGTTTTATAAATTTTTTGTATTCAATAATAAGGTGAGCAGACAAACTACGAGTAGAAAATGCATGTAATCACTATTCTTATTAGAGCAATTCGAAAACTTGCCGAAAACATCCGTTTTTTATTAGAAAACATTTTTAACTTTATTATATTTATTCCTTGATAAATAACAAAAGTGTACCTTGCAAAAAATAATTTAATTAAGTTCATATCAAACGTGCGTAAATTAAAAAACGCTTTAATACACGACTGTAATAAATTATTGACCATTCCAGTCATAACACAAAAAAAAATTAAACAAATTACACCACGAGGTCAGACGGTCAATCAATAATGATGATGCATTAACAAGCGATCGGCAGATGCGATGAAAGTGTACGCAAATCAACACTTAATGCCTGATGACTTGGACATTAGAACGAGACGTGTTGTATATTTAATATAATCGGAAGTGTTGACGAGTCTTTCGTTAATTTTAAACACATTTACTCTAACAATGTGCTAAAAGCATACATTACAGTGCCCATTTAAATGACGCGCTACCGGTCGTTAGTTTCATGGACTTGATTAATCTTATAAATTGTAACTTTCAGTTAACCAACACAGTTTAAAAAAAACTGCGTACATGTACAAATTCAATCTGTCCTTTATTCAAAGTTCTTTTTAAATTTCTGTGTCCAACTTCGGCGTATACTCTTTCAATTCTTCAAACTCTTCCAATCAAAAAAGTACCTTCAAAATCTAATCACTCTATAAAAGTTCCTGTAAAACAAATCTAAAATTGCTTCGAATTAAGAACCTCAGCAGTTTTTTATTTTCATTGACGAGGTGACGAGACGGGCAAGGCGTTCACCTGATGGTACAAGATACGTTTGCTTATAACAACGTGGCGCCGGTTAAAGTAGTATACACTGCACAACAATATGCTCGTCGCCTCGAGACATAAGGTCGTTAAATCTCGTTATTCCGGTAATTTCATTACCTTACAAGACCCTTCAAACCGGAACACAATAATGTATTAACACTACAGTTTGGTTCAATAATAATAGACTTATACAGTAGCAAGTGTAATCAAAAACATTTCAACATTGGTTTATTTTGTTGGTGTGATCTGCGAGTTATGAGATGGCGGGGTAACCGTAATACGGAGACATCAGCTCACTACCGAGCCGCGACCACCACGCAGCATAAAATAGATCACGAAGGCTTTGCATTACATCGAATAGATCATGTAGTTGTAGATATATTAACGTTATATTTTAAAGCATGTGGACTCACAAATAAAATACAGAATTAATGGTTTTAATTATGATAGGTAACTAATAACTACTTGTTCCCATTTTTTTAGTCTGATCAATTTAAACTTTTTGGGAAATTATTTATAGAAATTAATAACCTTGATGTAGTTTTAGAGCATTACAAACAACAGGGGCTATCAGAGAAACATGATCAAAAATAAAATAACAGATTTATATATAATGTTCTGGTACCGACCCATATTTAAATTTCTTTGTAACATAGTAAAACACCTTCCTGTTTATCTATTTTTTTATTTTATTATCATTTCCGCTTGATAATTAGTATTAATATTGATATACAGCTCTTATTTATATTATATGAAGAGAATTATAAATCTTTCAAACTTTCCCATAATCTAACAAAATCATTTGCCGTTATGTGTTTCATGCACTGGTGATCCATTAATAGATTGATGCATACTTTTCCTTATTCTTTACAAAAAAATCGGCAGTTCGAATTGTGCAAAGTATTCATTTCGATATATCTAACAATCTTAAACAAACTCAGCTCGTAACTGTTCTCGCGGGAATCACAAGTGCCACTTGACCAACATTCTTCTAAATGCCAATATTTTTTTAAATTAACCGTGACTACTTGTAAACTATCATGTAACGTTGTAAATTATATTTTTTAATTCTGATAATATAGGAGTACTATGTTCAAGCTCGTATTTCTAACTCTCAAGCTTTACATGGTTAATTTCATAAACTTGACCATCGAACATGCAACTAACAGTCTACTTTGTCTAAATGTTGAACAGAACCTTCGGTTAACAACAAAGGCCAGCAAATAATTGAACGTAGTGGCGAGCGATCATTTCGGCTTGATAATGGTGCAGAGCGAGGCGTGGGCGCTGGTTCGGAGTCGGCGTGAACCGGATCTAAGTTCGCGATAAATCAAACCCAGTATAAAACGCACATAGCGCCGTACCGCAATGTCCGACTCTTTGTAACTTATTTTAAAAACCGCGTGCTTGATCTATTATGCAAATATAAATTCTTGATGTTTCTTTTTATGCTTTTAGTGGTATTGGTCCCATATTATAGTAGTTTAAGAAATTCAATCTGATAACAATTATAACACATTAATGAAATACACTAATAAAAATAAACACACTAATGATTTATATAAAAGAAGAAATACAATAATGGGTCTGCCAGGCCGTAAATTACGTTTCGCTCTGGAATTCTACTGTACTTTCTAGACATATCTCACTTGTTAAATAATAAGACAAATATTACTGTTTAATAGTCGAGACATGAAAATTACCTTTTTTAAATAAACTTTGCACCATGAAAATAATCTTTGTTAAACTTTGGTTTGGACCAACTTTGTAGATAGATATTAATTTTACTGAACAAAATACAAACGACGTATTAAGCATATAAATACTAAAAACAATCGTATAAAACAAGTATTAGAGTTATTTTCCTCATAATGTCATCAACTGCAAAGCTTGTGATGACTTAAGTAAATGAACTTAGAGGCATTTAAAAGTACTGGGATACCGCTAATATAACTACATGCGCAACAACACGCAGGCTGAAACACAAAGGTGTGCGAATACTGTCAGTGAAACATCGTCACAACAAGAGCAACGAATGTACTCCTCGCGGCCCAATGCGGCACCATAGCTCTTAGTGTAACCAAAATAATATATTTCCAGTAATTACCAATAAGAAAGCTATTCAGAGAAATAGCCTTAATTGTCTTCCGTTGTGAGAAATTCTCCAATCCCTGTAGTGGGAACATTAAGAGGATTGTTTATTAAGCTGTTATACTCAAATACATTCTATATATAAAGTCCAAGAAATATTGTTATGTAAATGAGGAACAGTCGCAAAAATAACATACAGTTTACAACATACAGATGTTTTATTAATTATAGTTTGTTTAACTAACGCTTAATTATCATAATGTTATTTTTTACCTTTTCTTCGATGTTGCTATTGTTTTGTACATTTTCAAAATGTGGATAAGTCCACCTACCGTTTATTTAGTTGGCAACACTAAAGCTGCGGCGCGCCCGCCGCGGCCACTGCACTCGCTTCGATTTCACTTTTATTAGCAATCCACTTAATTGGATACCACTGTTGCGGCTTTATTCATTTCGCAGATTCATCTCAACCGCTATTTGGGATGCGAGGAAAAACAAATATTTTTAATTTTTATGAACTTTCAACTAATAATACCAATAGATCAATTTGATGTTATAACCTACTTTTACATGTAACATTAACAATTTTAATTTTAGGTTTAAGGAAAGAGTTTGATGTAATTAAAATACTTTTTATTTTATTTATAACTTTACCATAGAGGCTTTCGCTTCTAAATAAGACTAAAACCTTTTCCCTATTTCACTTTGCTTTTTACACTTCCTTATTTCATATTGAAAAAATAGAAAATGTGAACAAGTATTAACGCAATAATAAAATTAATATCACATACATGGTACCTTCATTAAGATCAAAAAGATTTTTTGTATTATTTTAAAAGACTTAAAGTTTACAACTTAATGATTTATTTAGGTTTTATTTTAATAATCCTAGTCTCTGTTTGGTTTATCATATTGCTTTCATTAATCGAAACAAACTCGGCATTGATTTATTTTAATCAAAAATGAAATCGTAATGTACTATTAAATAATTTATACCCCTGAAATTCTTTAGTCCAGTTTGCTTATTTACATTACGCAAAAAATAATTTTAGTTATTTGTAAACAAAACTTTCATTCCAATTTAAATAACACTCGCTACTCACTTGCTGTTTTTTCACTAATTTGTGCTTTAAAGAAGGAACTAAAGCAGTACCAGTAATTGCAAAATAACTTCCGCTATATCGCATTAAAACTGGAAATTTCAAGTTTACAACTGGAGCATAAAATAACAAGTCTTTTAATCTTAAACACAATTTTTTTCAGAACAACATTTAATCTTGTATAAAATTTATGACACTTAAGTAACCTACCTCGTTTTCGTCAAAAGACAAAACACTGTAAACAAATACGTATATGGAAACTAAAACTAAAACGGTTTGTAGGCACTCGTCAAATAAATACCTATTTACCTGAACAAGCCTCCATGACAAATGTTCCGGCTGTACACTAAAAGCTGAAGGTCATTTAAACTACTGGAAAAGTACAAGATAAATTAAATTTTAATTTGTATCTGTGACGAAATCCTACGCTTGGCAATTTGATCAAAATACGTTAAAAAGATCTCTTGTTGTTGTTTTAGTCATTTATTATCGTAGCGTTTGTCTTAGAATAATAATTATTGTGTGAAATATTGTCATAACTTTTAAACTTTATTGAAATCGTTTTTGATCGATATCAATTATGTATCTAATAGTAGTAAATTTTTATAATAATTTTTCAAAGTAATAATAATACTAAATGTTTTACCAACTCACTCTTTTATAAATCTTCTATAATAGTGACATTTTCCTGTATGATTTGGTTGTATACATTTGTTAATGATTTATTAGAGCTATAATACTATGATATATTTAAAATCGTTTTTTCCTACGTTGTTTATGCTATAATTGTTATTGACTACATACACAGACTAATCGCACCCATGACCTATATATATAGATTCATTCTTTGTTATTCAAATAGAAATAAACATATTTTAAACGAGGACACTGCATTACTCGATGTAGAACAGTGTTGTAGAAAATCGCTCAACTAATTTACAATTAACAAAACCTAGTCCAGTGATCACGACTTGCCGATTGCGTACGGAATGTAGGTAGTAATTTAGCCTTTAATTTCCGCATCGAATTCTCGATGAAGGACGTTAGATGTCTTTATTAAAATCCGTCGTTAGCTGAAATAATATTTTATATTTCCTCAAGTGTCTAAATACATAAATTTTAAACTCAAATAGAAAACCAAAACGGAACTGTATACAAGTTGTATGTACGTCAATCATGACTTTCACTTGCACTCTATCATCGAATATTTCAACAACAAACCAGTTCTTAATTTGACGACTAGCTTGCATCGTCGGATCTTGATGATGAACAACACTTATGTGTCTTATTACAGGGAAGAAACTTAAAGATTGAAATTAAACAAAATGTAAAGGTAAATGTAAAAGTTCCGAACAAAAGTTAGGCATAATTGCGAATTGTATATCATTTTTATGCACATAACTTAAAACGTTTCTACATAAGTACCTTATAACAGAACACAATAATAATATTAATTACATTTTGTCAAAAAATAATACAAAATTCTAATAAATACAGGAGTTAAAAATTATAAAACATTGTTGTTGTTGTTTTTTATCTCCTGTTACACTGAAAACAATGAAAAACAAAAATAAAGTACAGTATGTGGAATTAACCGATTTACATTCAGAAATCCGTCAAAAAGTTAACATTTATCAAGAAATAACTTTAGACAAAAATGATTAATTTCTGTGTAACGATTCTAATCCAAGAGCTGACAACAAATAACCGTTTCTCTCAAATTGCTTAATTACTCATGAATATTTTTATTCCATAACCAAAAATGTACCCTCCTCTCTGGTATTAGGTTTCGTTTCATCATCTCCGAGATAATTATAGACATTGAAACTGATTCGTTTATAATATCACAGATACATAGATTGAAATAAATGTTTTGATTTCTTAACTACATATTTCCAAAACAAACTTAATATAACTAGTAAGCCTGTACAAAATTCAGAGTTATTCAGGTCATTAGTTTCAGTAAATAAGTATGTATAATGAAACAATCTTCACAGCTAATGACACATCTGTCTTTCTTTTACAGTAACGGACGATGATTAATCTTAGTTCTATAAGTATATTACTATGATTTGAATATACAAACATCTGCCACATCCTTTCTTCCAAATTTAATTTTGAACAAATAGGACACATAAGCGATTTTCAACAATGGCGAAGATTTGCTGAGCTCAAATCGGTCTACAAATAGCATAGAAAGTTTATCATAAAAATTACTAAGTATAAAACGTAGTTGTACCGAATACATGTTAATTTGTTGCGGAATCTGAGAGCAATAACCGACAGCGGTGCTAGCGGTATTCGGCGGTTTCTTTAAGTCTAATATTCGACAAAAACAACCAGAGTATGTATGAATGTGTGTGTACATGTGAGTAAAGGTACACATAACCAAAATAAGTTTCAAGTGCGGGTATGAAATAATTTTTTCATTTTACGGACAGCCGTGAATTTAACGACGCCTCCATTTTTGTACATTGTCCAGTACATTTCTCTTAAGAATCTATTTTTATTAAATCTTAACATAATAAAAACGATTAACTAAATTTTGTCTTCCAAATAAGTTAAAACTCATTACCCCTGTAATTTTGCTTCCTTTTATTGATTTAAATGAATTTAGATGTAAATAAATAAATAAAGTTCTCTTACAGACCGAACACAGTAATGTATGTACACTATTATTTGACTGCAGATATACTAACTGCGGTTGTAATTACCTAGGTTACCTCCGACATGTGTCTTACCATCAGTAAAAATACATATGTATTTAACTAAACACTTTTTCATTACAATTCATACATTACAATCATCATACATCTTAAACAAATTACGTTACATTAAATTACAATTTAATAACACACTATTTTTAGTTTAGAATTAGTTCCTAATTACTGCTTTTGGTTTTTAGATATTCATATTTTGAAAAGAGTATTTATTAAATGTACAAAAATGTGTCTATGTTAAATATCCATAAATGAGTCTATCTATATAAAAGACATATTTAACAATTTTTATATTATTCTTTAAGCAGAAAAATATTTAACTGATTAGACTGTCTACAATAAATAAGATAATCATTATTTTTAATATATGCCACGTCTCTAAAAGTAGACAAAGACACTAAATAAAAGGTATTAAAAACGTTTGTCCTTTAAGTATTATATATTTTTTAACTCTATTTCGTTTTTTACAAGTAAGCCAAAGGTATAGTTTATTCAAAAAAATACAGAATACAAAAATATTAATTATATTAGTACGTACCAAATATACAAAAACCTAAAATAATAAAATCAATTATTTTTAAAGGAACAAAATTATTTATATAAAAACGAACAAAAAAGTGTAAAAGGTGAACAACTATACATAGTCAGTAAACAACCATCATAAATGAAAGTTTACTAAATTAATTTCTTAACTTCTTTTATTTATTGGTTTTCATAAAATGTATAGTAAAGGGTGTTACGTAACAGTAGGAGATTCACTAACCATAAATACATATCTATCCAATGCCCACGCCAACTGATCTGTATGTGTCATGTACCACAACAACACTTTCACTGAAAGGAATGTGTAATCTCGCAAGGTTTATATTACACGTAATAAAGTAAATTTGTTACTGAACCTATGCCCTATATAATATGTCTCTGTAAGAGTAAAAATCATACAAACATCACAATGTACGAATTATCTTTCTATAATTTGTCTAAAACCATTACTAGTTGCAATTGCAGATTTTCCACTTATTTTATCGAGGATAAATTGGTTACTATGAAATAGTAATATATTAGAAGTTATACGAGTAAAATACCATAACATAGAATCGACTGTCATACATAATTTATAACATTACTACAGTGTCTTAGGTGTAAACAAATAATAGTTAAAGACTTGTCTTCCTGACATTTAGAACTAGTTCCCACCGCATCGTGCTAACAAACTTAGTAAATGCCTAATAACAAATTATAGCCGTAGTGAAGCAAAGAAGAACATACCCAACTGGCTTGAAAGATAGTACTGGAATACCGCTAAAAATTCAAGAAAAGGTAAGTAATTAGGAAACATTCCATTACAGAATAACAGGCATTATATGTGTAACTGTCCAATTGCCGGCGTAATATGAAGAGCCGTATGGTAGGGTATTAAGATATTAAGTGCAATAAGAGCTACGTGTTAAAGAAAGCCCTTTCACTGAGTGGATAAACTACTCAACCAAGTGCTGTTTATAATAGTTTCCTTTTTTCATAGAATATAATTATTATTCTCTATGTATATAAAAACATATTCAAAAAAGTTATTTTGTTAATCTCACAATGAAATGATGAATAGTTTAGGCAACCTCATAATTGTCGAAATCTTTGTTACGAGCAAATAAAAAAAAGTTTAATACGTGCATTGTAAAATGTTTCTAATGACCTTACAGAATATGCACTAAAAATAGGCATTATTTTCTCAACAACAAAGACCAAGAGGGTCGGTTAGATTTCAGGGCCAAAGGTTAAACATAATGGGAGAGCAAGGACAAACACTTTCTGCGTAGGAGAACGTTTCGGTCGGCTGAGCTCAAATCTTCCGTCTCGTGCCTCGTCTGTATCACCTAGAAAAGGTCAAAGTATAGCACGCCGGTCATTTAGATGCGATTTCTAGGGAATCACGTCGGAACCCTCAGGTTTTAGTATAAAAACAGTTAGGTTTCGTCGTGATTTCATAGCAATATTCCTGATGACCTATAAGACATCAATATTGCCAAAGAGAACAAAAATGACGACGAGGTTAAGGTTGACAGATGTATTAATGTTCGTTTTTTTTAAGCGTAACGTTAATTGCAAAGGTAAGTGAATTAACTTTGAAATTAACGTTTTCAAAGTTTGTAATCAGTACAACGTTATAAGTTTATTCTAAACATTAATTCAATTTACATATAACAAATATTGACCTGATGGTAATTCTTAAACGGGGTTTACTGTAGACCTTTAATGGACTTCAGACCATTATATTTATTGGAAATAATACCAACATAGAGTCGAAGTATTGAACTCTATAAAGTACATGTAACTCGTGTTACGGAAAGTGTTTGAGTGATGAGTTTTTTCACTAATTGCGCTACCCTAAGAATGTTGTTTTTGGGTAATAAAGCAATATATGTTAATGAAGTTGATGTACTATATACAAAGAGTCTTAAATATATGTTTGCTATTACTTGTAGACTATTATAAAAGTAATATGTTTGTGGAAATAAAACCTTTTTATACATGAATACTCGATTTTTTTAACGATATAGATCAATGTTTGACCACGATCTCACCTGATGTGTGGAAGTGGTAATGTGGTCTATGGTGGTAAAGCGCATCAACCTAGTAATTGCCTATTCACTCTTTTTGTTGTTCCTCTTATTAGCTGTCCTCATTAAAACAATTTGCGAGTATATACTATTAACCTATATATATAATATACTATTAACCTTATAGATTTATGTGTAGAACATTATAATCAGAAGATTGATAAATTTTCTTACAAGAAGAGAAAATATAATAAAAACTGTTATTTTTCTGAAAAATCAATCTCTTTATCTCTTGTGTAATTTTAAAATCTACGAGGCAATTTTATTTTAATTAAGACATGACCTCAATTTTAAGCAGGTAATAAAACATTTAAGTACAACCAATGGATTTGATACAATTACCGACTATTAAACACACTTTACTATCTACCCACTAAATAACTGAACCCTATATTATAATTTTATTACAAACGAGTTTACTACGAAAAATTACATAATAATAATAAAAAAATATTTCTATGTATGTCATTTACATTATATTTTGTCTATCCATTTTAAACAATTTTTTAATCAAAATTTATGTGCGAAGTAAAATTGATCTTACTTCTGTATTTCAAATCCCAGTTGCCATATACATTATGGCATATTTACAAATTAAATACATAAGCTTTAAAAAGCTAAACAAATGAATAATGTTATCGTATTTTATTGATTTGTTTACGTTTCATTATCATCAATATTTTAGAACATCGCTACCTAGTGGTGAACATAGGCATCCAACAAATTATGTGATCTTCCTCAGACCGACGGTCTACCTCGCCAGCGGTTTCCTACCGCTGCGTTTGCCAATCCACGTACTCGTATATATACTATATAAGTAAATGACACGTGTACATTACATACGCTATCAAAAATATATTAGGTCAACTCACAGTACCAGATAGTATTAAGTTAGTATGGCAACTGTACGCCGTGTTCGTGAGGCATGCAAGCAAGCGTTGAAATTATCGTAATAAGTTTCGAAATAAGCGGTTTTGGTAACTCTTGTCTGAATATGGCTTAAATTTCTAGGGTATTAAATCACGAAACGAAACATTTAATAGGCATTTGCTCGCGATCAATTTACTTATCCCATATATTGATAATTATTTAATATGCAAACAGTTAAATTTCCGCAATTATAAATGGTACTATTAATTGTATTTTTCTTAATAAATAAAAAAAATTAGATACACAGTCAAGAAAATAGACACTAATATGTTAGTCTGCTAACTCAATTATGTACTCTTACTTACTAATTATTAGAAAATTCATACCTGCATGACAAGCTTCTCTACCACAAAAGTAACATCTTATCATTTTATTAATATATAAGTAGTAATAAAATAATTCATTTGACACATTTCTTATGACCCTATACATGTTTAATAATTGTATGTATTATATTTTAAATTTAATGCAATAATTTACAAAGAGAAAACAAGAAATTACTGTAAAATTTGTTTCACTTTTTTAATAATTGTTTAATATCTTGATAAATTTAAGAAACATTACAATTATTAGTTAAAAATTTAAACTCAAATATATTTTATTACGCATGATAGTAAAAAAAAAAAGACTAAGTGTGAAGTAAAGACTTCAACGCGCTCAAACGATAACAATATTCATTCATATAAATATATTTTTGTTGTTACTTAGTTTTAGTTATCTTTGAAGTCGAAATAATTATCTTTTCATTTAATTTTAAAAGAATACAAAAGACGCTTTTTGTTTCAAAAAGATGATTAACAAATTTGTTAAAACTGCTGTGTACCTTCGTACTAATCAGTAGAAACACCATTATTAAGATTAACCTTGGAATTAACAAGCATCGTTTCTATTGTTAT
Source organism: Pachliopta kotzebuea (assembly GCA_018246255.1). Classification (NCBI taxonomy): domain Eukaryota; kingdom Metazoa; phylum Arthropoda; class Insecta; order Lepidoptera; family Papilionidae; genus Pachliopta; species Pachliopta kotzebuea. Next base: position 3,336 of record DWLS01000193.1, on the reverse strand, counting down.
CAATGACCCTGTGTTGCATCCTACTTTTCTTTGTTTAAAAATATTTATCGTTATATCCAAAAAAAATTGATGTATGTATAGAATGCATACTCGATAAAGTCAATTACAAACTGAATCTTTTATAGTTGCCTTTAGTCGCTGAAACTAAGACATGATAAATTCAAAAGCTTTTTATAATATTTCATAAAAGGCTGGTCCAAAATCTATTGTGAGTTTATTGCCTAATACAACACTTTAACATAAAACGTTGATGTTTGAGACTACAAAATTTTAAGGCATTGTAAGACCGAAGACAAAATAATATAACACACAACGCTCTAATCAGGCCAACTAAAGCTTTATTGTAAAACAAACTTGTGAAGAAGCTGTGACTTTTCTCCTTACACTTAAAGAAATAATTCCGTTCCATTAGATATTATAACTAAAAAAATATAGATATATATATATATAAAACCATAGAACTAAAAAAAAAAACGTTTTGCATTATATCGACAATTTTCCAGTTCTATCGTAAGCAAACTCTTTTTTCACTCCAACGAAATATGTCATTAAAAATGATGTGCTGATAAATATATAAATTCTAGCTAAAAGCGATCTAATATACATCTCAACATTTTGTGATACATAGCCGTATGTAAACCGAAATAAATTTTTATTTCGTTGACATTCGAACCCGGGATCCGTGACTCAGAACACAGCCAGACTGACTTAATAGTCAGACCACGTGTTAGTGGATTGAGATGAAGTCATTTTAAATTTGAAGAAAGCTCTTTTCATTAAATTCTTGTATTTAAATTTGTTATGTATAATTTAATAAAAAAAAAAAAGATTTTTTCGCAATAAGTTTTATTAAATCTGTAATTTTCACATAAATATAAGATATTACTCCTATATGTCATTTAAATAATAATTTCATGGTGTGGTTAAAAGGCAAAATAAGGATTGTATCATAAATATTGTATGATCCTACTACTATTTAATTATTATTTTGTAAACTTTTAATATCCGTTGTCGTCGTAAACTAATTAATTTATAAACCAGATGTTTTATAATTACTTTAAGAGGCTGTTATTCAGCTAGACTCATGATATCGACGCTTCTTGTCGAATACATATGCGTGTAGATTTCGTAGTAACACATTCAACACAAGTAATTTAAAATTCTATTTTAAACGTGGTTAATTGTAAAACAAACGATCTATTAATATAATATTATGGAATCCGTCTGTTATATAACATTTAAGTCCGGATTGTGATTCCTTTTGACAGAGTTAAGTAAGATTTTGGAGGTGATCTAAAATTTTTAAAACTTATCGTTAAATATTAATTAATGTAATAAAATTAAGAACTTACAATAACGCGATAACAGAAAGATAGCTTATTAACATATCACATGTTACAATCATACTTATTATACATTGCAAAATTTATATGATTTTTATTTCTTTCATATTTGTCTTGTGCACATATAAGCTTACTTTAATGATACCAAGCAAGACTTCCTGTCTATATTTCCTTGCAACATTACTCACAAACTATTTATGTCTTATTTATTTCTTATTACAACGTGGACAAAGACAAAACATAACGTAAAGTTTTAATTGTAACATGATGTAACTGTACAAAATCACTCATTCCCTTGTAAGTTTTTTTAAAATTCATTTTATTTTCCTTCGAAATATCAAATTCAATGGATTGGAATAAACAATACTTTTTACTGCTTTCGACATTAGTCATTTATAGTATTTACTTATGTGTACATTTGTAGACATTTACATCAAATTTAAGTTCTAGTGAACATTTTCGTAATATCATGTACATTTATATTTACTTACCTTATATCAAAAAAGAGTTGATCCAAATAATAGGAAATCGGATTAGCACTTCAGTGAAATAAGCACGAGTTTGTAGCACTTCGCCTTTATCTTAGAGAACAAGATTTGAAAATAAAGTTTGTCAGCGAGAAATATGTACACAGCGGTTAAACTTAAGAGTCCTGGTGTATAGGCCAGGATAGTGGTGTCGTTGGTCGTAGCTGTGGGGTGCAAACCGAAGCTTTTTGTAACAGAGGTGCCGGCGGCGCGCGGGTGACGGTCCAGCGTCCGGCCGCACAACGCGCCTCGCAACGGTAAACTGGCTGCCCGCGCCAACACAGCCTCTCCCTCGCTTGTATGAGTGCTACCAACCTCCCTCCAAACAAATAGTACCGTACACCGCACTTCTATCTTGGTAACTTTTATTATACTTTTATTAGTGTTGTCTCGGACATACAGCTGTGTGTTCTATTCAACCAACACAAAGACGCGGGCGACGTGGCGAAGACGTGTGGGTGTCGATGTTGGTAAAGTACCTATGCGTGCTTTGATCTTACGATTCGGTATGCACGGCCGCGCTGCCGCACGTAGCGGCGGGCCTGTATTTTGCTTCTATAATATCTAGTTAATAATTTAGTTTAGTGTTTGTGCAATAACATGCATACGTCGTACTGCGCGTAACATAACTAAACTAACAATCGGTACCGAATAGCTCTACATATCTTCCTTTTAGATATACATCATGTCTTTTTCATTCTACTTTTGCTCCCAAACGAAACCTCTTTTATTTTTTAACGCATTTATAAAATTATCTGTAAATTTATAACAAATATGTTTTTATATGACAATTCTAAAAATTAAAATAACAATCACGACTAAATCCAACGGATTTCAAAACTTTTTCACCATCTAGTCCAACGATAATTTGAAAAACTTTTGCTACTGAAATTAATCATTATTAAAAATTATTAAACAATCTGTAGATATAGACTTCATTATTATAAACAAAATTTTGCAATTGAAATTTAATATGAAATAAGAATAATTAAGGTTAATTAAAAATAAATATAAGTGTATCTTTGCAATAATTTTCGTTATATATGTAGTTTTACTCATCTAAGTAAACCAAGCGATCACTCTTACTTCTTTGAAGAAAAAGGCTAATGTAACATTTTGCATAATAGAGATACAAAGATCATAGCGATGTCTATATCAAATTGCTGTCAATGTATCTAAATAGAATCTCCGTCATTTTACCAAAACATGTAAAATTAGAGGGGTTAATTCACACAACCACTATTTTTAAGTAACTATTAAAATGTTTATTTAAATTAATATAAAGTACTTGCGTTGAGTAATAATTTTTGAATGAAATCGTTTTTTTTTCGGATGATGTCGATGCTTTCGGCCACTATTATGGCCGCGAAAGCTTCATCGGACCTGGAACTCACGGATCCGGACTCCGCGAGCTGAAAAGTATATATATATAAATTATATAATATAAGGGAGAGGAGAGAGACGAG
>DWLS01000192.1:0-37176 GCA_018246255.1 Pachliopta kotzebuea | reverse complement strand
CTTCCTCCGCCGGTTGGGGCGCCCGCCAGGCTCGCACACCGCGTACACTCGCAACACCCGTATCCAAGGGCGGTCCTTACCGCCCGCAGGCCGCGACACAGGCGACGGTGGTCAGAGGGCGGGCCCGCGCCCCTACTCCGACGACCGCGTAGCCCGCGCCACCGCGACTCGTTTTTCGTACTATGAGTACGAAATTATGTTAAGTTACAGTTTATATATATATAAGTATCTATTGTTTCATCTCCCCCTTTTTCTTCCCACTTCTTCCTCCTTCCCCAAATCCTCTTCCCTCGATTCTCTCGTCTCTCTTATATGCATATATTTCAGCTCGCGGAGTCCGGATCCGCGAGCTCAGGGTCCGATAAAACTTTTGCGGCCATAATAGTGACCGAAAGCATCAACTTCATTCGAAAAAAAAATTCTACTACGAGATATTAACTGAATAATTTAACAAAAGCAATCCTTAAATTTCTCTCAATTTTATTTTACGTCGTCATGTTAAATGACAATATTCGTAATTGAACTATTATTTTTTCATTGTCTACAATAGTACATTACATTGATTACCGAAGAGTAACCTTTATAGTTTCCATATTCACCGAATTTGGTGACAAAATTGTTTCAGAATATTTTGCACGTTAACAAACAATGAACATCCTGTGTCCTGTGTTTAACCAAGTAAGAACTATAAAAATATTTTAAATATTCTTGATGATTAATTTAATACTTTGTGTAATTAAAATTTAAAACATATCAATTGCTACTTAAGAAATGCCAGATTTAGATATAAAGATAAGGAGAATCGAATAGGCGAGGAAGAAGAAAGAGCCTGGATAATGTCCTTTGGCACTAATTAAAACTTTGGTAACAGAGGAAAAAGGGTTGAAAAATATGGCGAACCCCGGATAGTAATAGCGCTGTGGCCTTGTTTAATTCCCCCAGTTTTTCTTCTTGATGATTTGAATAAGAATATTAAGATTTAACCATCGGTAAAATTACTTTTTATACCATAGTCTTTCATTTAACAATCACATTTATTTGTTCCGTTACCTTAGCGCAAATCGTCAAGCTTATCTTTTTCGCGCGATTTATTTCATTAACGCCTTTTGCGTTAGTACTTGTCATGTTTTTTTAGGGCTCTGCTGCGTTACTAATATTTTTTATGTTTCTTTTTCTATATTTTAACTTCGTTGGAGGCCTTTCTGTAAATTGGTATAAATCTTTATCTCGGCAGTGGTTTTGTTTTTTTTTTTTCGCGGCCGGGGGCGGAAGTGGCGTATTAATTAATTTTCTCATCAATCATTGCCGCTTTCTTCGAAGTCAGCGCCATTCGCATTGTTATAGGCCGATAGAACCACACGAAAATAAAAGTTAAGTTGGCTTGTATTTTTCTCTTTTTGATATATTTTTGCTACTGCAAGTGATGTTATGTATAGTACGCACTTAATAGATACTTGTTAACTATATGCAACTTAAGAGTATTTTTTGCTAAATTATGTGTTGAATTTCATATGAAATATATTTTATAGTTTGTTCTCCGCTAAAATTGGAAACTTGCTATAGCTAGAAGCGGTATTCATAAATTCATAACAAAAATAAAAGTTAGCGGCACTAACATAATAAAAGAGAATATTTTCAATTGCATTCAGACTCGTCGAAGTTACAGCGTCGAGATTGAGATTTCATGTTGCAAGACTGTTATAATATTTCGAAAAAATTCCTCTGCAGATAATTCAAAGGAAAACAATCTACTCCCTTAACAGACGGGATTATCCTGTCGGAAAAGGAGAAATGGAAACGTTTGCTATTCCGTGGCAATCTTTTCAGTTTCCGGTTTTAGCGTCATCGAGGCAATTAGTCACCGGAAGTTGTACAAACAGCGAACAAAGTTGTACCCTTTCTGAACTACTTAGATAGTCAGAGCATAAATTGTTAATGATTTTTATACTTAAAAATGTAGTAGATACATAATGACCTTTTTATATAGTATACTTCGTGATATAGATTAAAAGTAACTTTCAAAATTTTAATATTAACCAATGTGTGAATTAAGAAAGTCATAATTGTTTTAAAAAGGCGATATCTTGTGCAATGTGATTATTTTATAAATATTTCAACTGCTATTACTACCTATCTTCGATAAATTAAAAAGTCTGTTACAAAACGGTTATAAAACAGCCAAGTATTTTGCTATAACCAAAGTTTTTTTTTTTTAAATGGAGACAAGTATTCTTCCAAAAATGAAACAAAATTAAAACATGGTTTAGGTTATGAGATACAAATAAACGGCGTAAAGAGACAAAATGAAACATAAAAGACGAGAATAAGTGCTTTGTCTAATAGACTAGTCAAAATAAATTATATTACAAGGAGAAGTGCTATTCTTCGTCACGCGATCTCTAATGGCGTAATAAAGTTAGGAGAAAGAAAACTTTGCAGCGCTACGGCAACGGGCTGCTCTTTTGCGTATTATTAACGTCACCACTGTAATAAGATCCCCCATTATACTCCCTGCTTCCCAATCCAAGAACAGTGTCTGAGTAAGCAAGTATTGCGCGGTTCTGGATGTAATGGGCATGTTGCAAAATCTGTTTGTACTAAAGTCGTCACGTGCAGCCGCTGATGAGCCGTAGACGTGATATCACTCACTTGTACGTGACCTCTCCTTTATTCGTGATTTCAGTATGCTGTGATATACTTAATGTCCTTTGTTCTAGTATTAAAATAATTTAAAACGGTCAGTACATAGTTTTCAGGAAGAATGTTACGTTTTCTGTATCTCCTCTTTCATAAAAGTGAGACAGTATATAGCCTTATGAACGAAACTTTAATATATTGACAATAGATACCACTTTGGTAATGTTTTAAACGCTGAGATCATTATAAAAATATAAGAAGAAACTTTCCGCTCGGCCCGTAAAGTTGAGACCAAAATTTTTAATGGAGTCTAAAATGTTTAATACTTTTTTGACATAAATTTTTGCATTCGTTGTTGGAACCTGAAAACTTTGCTGTGAAAAATACGTCGGTAATAATTAACAAATTTTGAAAGTAGTAAACTAAATAATTAATCTAAAATTCCGTTTTAATTTAATTTTTTTTTGTATCTATATATTCATATTTTAGAGAGATATTTTAGATCTTCGTTGACCTAATAGCTCTACCATTGTAATAGTTACTTTCTTCTGACAAGCTGTAACATAGAATCATTATCAAGTCCAGCGTTAAAGAGCTTTGTAGTTAATAAAATTAATGGTATACCAAAAGTTTTAGATCTCAGAGTAACGAGCACAATATAACACTTTGTAAACAATATCACGGTTCAACTGGACTAATCGCTTCGTTAAAAAAAATTGTAAATCAACGAGTATGAATATTAATCGTCTATTCATGAACATTTCTTACATTATCGTTACACGTGTTTTTTTAATCATAATTTATAAAGAGATCGCAATTTTATATTTATCAGTATTATATTTTTTTGGTAGTTAATGCGTAATCCTGGCATTGAATATATTATACTTTTCTGTGATTTATAGATTAAAGTATATACGGCCGGATTACAAAAGACTTAGTAAGGTTCTGTGATGACCTATGAAAGGAATGTAGAAAGGATTATTGCAGAGTTGACCTTTTTCCCCAATATTCAAGATAAAATACAATGAGAGATCGCCATAGTTACAATGCGAAGCACGATCATAATTTATCTGGTTTTAAGGTAGTATTTATCTTATTATCTGGTTTTAAGTATTTAGATATATTATTATATTTAAATTAAAATGGAACTTTCGACTACATTAACCAACGATATGGTGCAAAACTAATTGGTGTGGAAACTTTTGAGAAAGCCTAAGTATACTAAAGGGCATTTTTTTAATATTCGACTTGGCAATGAGACGAGCAAGCCGTTACCTGATAGTAAGTTGTCGTCTTGTCCATAACAACGTGGCGCTTGTTAAAATGGACATAAAGCATTAAGTCCATTAATATTACCTCAGTAATTTTTCTAGCATAAAACCCCTTTCAAAATGAAACACGGTAAGGTTTGCACGGTACTATTTGGTGTTAGAAATAGGAACTGCGATGATACCTACTTAGATAGTCTCCAGTAACGGAAACCTACCACCATTAAATTCGGTTCCGCCATATATGGTTGATGATGAGATGTTAACACATTATACAAATATTATCTAATTTATTTCTGTACAAATACGTTATAACTGTCATAAAATCTTTAACTAAATATTCTAGAGACGTAGAAGTTTTTTTAAGAAATTTAAAAACTAAAATTCATTTTTTTAAGATCATTAGTGATCACCATAATATACATTTGTATAAAACGCATTTTAAAATTTGTAACAGAACCATTTGCGAAAAAACGGTGTTTTGTAGTTACATAAACAGGAACTATCAGAAAGTTATAATATTCTGTTAATATAAGGCATTTCTAGTCAACATTTATTTACTATAATATCATTAATATATTAAAAAATAAGCAAACTAAAGTTGACATGATAAAAAATACATATTTATTTTTTAAATATTTAAAAGAGAATAATAAAAAAATTTGTTTTAGCAACATCAAACTGCAAAGATAGAATTACGTATGAGACTTCTTCATACAAAAATATTGATTAATACCAACTTTCATGATGATATGACGTACGAGTTTGTAATTCAATTTTAATTTTATTTAATACCTGTACTCCAGTTAATTTTACCAGTTATGAAATACTAATTCGTGCACATTATTAACAAAAATAATCTGTAATGGTGAGTATAAAAGGGCTTCTTTTACACTTACCACAATAAATTGTTTATATTGTCTAATAAGTCATGTTAATACATTACGCCTTATTCTATTACATGGGTTCGTCTTTTTATATTACTACCTGGTCTTTCGGAAAGAATAAAACCTTTAGTTTCTATATCAATATTGTTAGGTCATAAGGATCTAATAATGTACTTTTATTTATGTATACTGTTTATCGCTCGTTTTTGTCTTGTATTAGCATATTTGAAAATATTGCTGCGCGGAGCGTATTACTTAAAATGGTAACAATTATTTATGAACTTGAAGTTTCTATGCTTAATATCCTTTAGTGCCCATAAAAAACAGATCAGAAAACGCAAGCTGTGCTGCAACCACATTAATAATTTATCAGCCACATGACGGCTGTTTGCTAATAAAGCGTGAATTCGCGCTGGAAATATTAATAAAAGCTGCTTGCAGCCGGAACTCGCTTCGTCGCAACAGCGCCGCCCGGCCACCCTATGACAAATGACCAGTTGGAACCTTCATTTAGTTTCCATTTAAATTAAACTACCAAATCAGTAAATTTTATATACGACTAGCAACAACCGCTTGTTATAAAGTTGTTTGGAAAATTACTGTTATGTGCATTTTTTGTAAAGTTATTTAAATAAACTTTACTATACTTACGATAGCTCTCTTTTTGGAGCCTTTCATTACTATTCATTCCTATTTCTAGTATCTAACATTAGCGAGAAAACCTCCCGGTATACTGAGAAGATTACTATACATAATACTGTTACTTTGTTAAAAGAAGTAAAATTTTAAGCCACTAAACAATAACTACAATGTGATGTCAATTCTACATTGGTATGGGTATTTAGTCAGATGTTCATCCTGTGATAAAGTTAACCACATGGTGAACTTCTTGTATAAAAAATAATATAACAGCACTGTAATTTTATAATATCCATACAATTTTTTACACTAATGTTTAAAAGGCAGGTTCTTCTCAATATTGATAACTATTAATCAAAAATTGAAAAAATAGAAAAGAAAAAATTTAGTCAATACGACGTATTCTTCCAAAATTTTAAAAATCTTACTTTCTAAGACAAATATGAAGTACTAATATAATGGTGAATATTTTTACCAAAAGGAATCTTTCTCTTTTTAATTCACAGCCATAGGCAACGGAATATTAAAAATATTGAGAGTTCTCGTTGTCCTTTCAATAACCAGAGTTATAACAAATAGGATTCATAAAGATTTAATATCCCTGTTTACCTAGCAACGGTCTTATCACACATAAATTCCTTTGATATTGAATGCTACATGTTTGTCTACTTTACTTTTTTGTTCTTTCTGAAACCTACTGTAGTAATGCAATAAACCCTGAAAATAAAGTTTTTCAAAAGCAACAAAATAAACATTATAATAGTGAAGCATTTACTTTTACAATCAAACCATTAAAGACAACCCACCTCAACATCTCTATTTTATTATCTGATGGTTAATTAGTACTTTGCCCTTCAAAGTATTTGGTAATCATATTTTGACAAAGTACAAAATCTGCTCGACTTAACCAGCAGCAATATGGGTCATGTAACTACATGCGTTTTTTATTATATTAAAACAATTTGTTTTATTTTTATATTTCATGAAGCGACAAGACGAACAAAGCGTTCACCTGATGGTAAGTCATACGCTTACCCATAACAACGTGGCACTAGCTAGAATAGATACAGCACAACATTGCGTTCATCTCCGTGATACGAAAAGTATTTATTTCAAAAAAATATTATGAATAGTGATAATTAACATTAGTTTCTGTAATAAATAAGAAAAATATCAAAACCAAATAAGTTCGTTAAAGACAATTCATAGAGAAGATCCTTTATGGAGGTCAGACCGTCAAGACCTTAATTATCTCATTGTGTTTGATAACTTATTTGCTTGGAAGAAAGTGTGTATACAGAATAATAAATTACCTTTTAATTTTTGGGATTACATGAGAATATAAATTAATTAACAACAATCAAATTTATTTAATCTCGTGCTAGACTGTTAATTAAAAAAGAGGAATAATGAAATTCATGAACGGGAGCTTTTCGTTCCGAATTGCAAACCATACTGATTTATCATTCCCGTGATGGTCGACATTGCAAGGCGCTGTCTCCACCGGGAAATATATAGCCTCTTTGAAGCGCAGAAAGATGGGTAATTTTATTGAATTTATGAGAACGTATCACATTGAAATTGCCATGTTGAAAATTCGGTAACGAAATGTTTTTTTTTATACTTTTGATAAATAACAATTGCAACATTGAAACGAAAAGTTTAATAATTATATCGTCGTATCTTGTATCTATAAATTATATGTTTTATAATTACTTTGCTTTCATACGGAAATGGATAACTCCAATGAAGCAAAATAAAATAAACGAGTTTATTTGGTAATAACAAAATACTTTAAGTTTTTCTCACAATATTAACTTTATGTAGGCATTCTTACATATATGCTATAATGTTGCCCGTGAGAATACACATTACTTTTTTTTTGTTTTGACGGCTTAACTTTGCTCTTTCTAAGCTATTTACATTTATAAGTGTGCACTTCTTGGAATTGGTTAATGGATTTTTCTATTCAGTCCCGTCTGTAAGCGATATTACACGGTATTTGTATGCGTCGCACAAGCAAGAACGCCGCATCGTTGAGGCGACTTATTGCTACATTGCATTTGGGAACGGATGTAGCATATTGCATGCAATATTTTGAGTATGCCCTCTGCTACCACACCTTGAAGTAATAAAAAATGAAGACCCAAAATTTAGATTTATTAAATCTTAAATATTTTTTTTCCTTATCAAACCTTTATTTAAAAAAAAAACAATTTTCGTTCATTTAAACCGCTTCAAAAAAACGGTTAATAATTCATGTATATAAATATCTTCATTATAACACAAAAATAAACGTACTAAATGATTACTATGTAAATTAAATTAAACCCATTTTTTTAAATTATTAGTTTTTGAAAAAAATTATTTTACTGTAGTGTAATCTAAAGGTATTTTTCTGTAGTATTGCATTACCTTGAATCACTGGTTCACAAATCCATTTAAATACAAAATTATACTACATTGAAGTTTATTTGAAAATGAGCTTTTGGAGGAGAGAGGGGAAACAGAGAAAGTCTCGCGTAAGGCCATTCTGCTGATTTCAAAAAATTAGGTTACTACTTGTTTTATACTAGATTACTCCCACCATCACATTATTTAAAGGAATAAGTAATTCGGTTAATGCGGCAATAGAAAAACAATATCTACCAAGATACCCCCAACGAAAGGAGGATATTTTGTAAACATTTTACTGCGCCCCAGCCTGTGACGATATTGTGGTCGCTGTAGTTGCAAAATGGCAGTTTTTACTGCCTTCAGCGCGACCGTTCAGTAATGTTATGTCTTCGACATACATAGCTGCTTTTACTTCTTTTACAAGACAACAATACTTCGAAGGAATTATTTAAAAATAATAATAATCAATTCTCTTTAATATAATCACAGTTTAATTAAAACTGACAGTGAAATCCTACGCATACATTTATAGAGTTTATTTTTAATAACTTAAAACTGTCGACTAAAAATACAAATTTACAGCTGAAATCTTATTTCAATGGTTCTAATTTAAAAAGATGTTTTGTATTCGGCGACAAAAATTTAATTAAAATCATTCATTCAACTTGTCCGCTTCTACTGGCCAATATTAAAAACATGTTACAAATACATAATGAATCCTTTTTTCGGTATTACGGTATTACTAAAAACGACTATTTTAACAAAAAGTTAATTATAGTCATTAATTCTAAAGGTTTTTTAGCGATGATAAAAATTCTCGTTTTTTTCAATGATTTTTCTTAATAATTAATTTTTTTATTTTACGTATTAAGGCGTTTACCTAATGATAAGTGATATGCCCATAGGAACGTGGCGCTAGTTAAGATTGTATACACTGCACTACATTGCGCTCGTCGCGTTAAAACGTAAAGGGTTAAGTCTCGTTAACCCACTAATTTCACTAGGTACAATGCTTTTTAATCGGAACACAGTAAAGTTTGCATACTTCTGTGTAGCGATAGAAAAAGCCGCTGCGGTAATACTTACCTAGACGGTCTCCCGCAAAAGAGACCTGTCACCAGTAAAATACTGACAGTACTTTTCAATAATACGTATCAGATAGCGCAAAGTTATTTGGGTCTCTTCGCATTTAAAGTTAAACTGTGGTTAGGAAGCGAGTAGAAGTGTTTAGTTGACACTTTGTTGCAAGGTGTTCACGGCGGAGTGCAACTGCGGCTGACAGTATCGTGAATACCAACCGCGACGGGGCGGCGGGGCGGCTGCAACTTTGTGGCGGCATACCCGATAAGGCCGCAAGTATACGACCCGCAAACTAATGTCTCCAGAACTTGCCTCCTCGTTCATCACTCTTCACAGCTACGCAACTCAAACTATTTATTGTTTATATAATAAATTCTGTATATTACAGATTTTACCTTCCGATGGACCGACTACATAACAAATGATAATGTTTGAGAAAGCATATTTAAAGCGAAGACAAAACACCGCAATCTATTCTTTTACGCAAATAGCTTACTCTTACTTTGGTATACAATTCCTGGAAATAATACTATTTATAAAGATTTATATCACTTGACGTCATTAGCGTCATTATAATTCTATATTTTTTTAATTGTATTACAATGTTTTAATATTTAATAATAATTATAGTTACAGTGAAACTTTACGGCTCCTCCAAGAATATTCCAAAATAACTGACAAACGGCTCGATTACCATAAAACGAAGCATTATTTTATTCTTAACCAATGTAAAGGATAGAGTTCCTAGTTTGTGGAGTTATTTTTTTGTTTACTTTTAAGTTTATTTTTATTTATTGGAAAGAGCTAATCTTGATCTTAATATCATGACAATACAAAAATAGTTCCATAATATAATGTATTAAAAAAGTAACATTGATTTTGTTTCTATTAATATCTATTACAGCTTTCTTTTCGATATCCTTAGATTTTTTGATAAAAAAACTTTACTTTTTTAAACACAGTTCAAATAAATATTCTCAAATAGTTTATTAAAATTATTTGTTATGTCATTATAGTCATCGTAACCATCTTTAACTTTGAGGTCCACTACTGAACACCACATGCGATAATTCCATGCGATCTTCACCAGATTATCATACGCTTGCCAATATGTGAAAAAATATTTAAATCATTTAAAATAAACTTCTAATTATCGTTTCTAAAAATTCACACATTATAACAAAAATGTTTATATTAAATAGAAATAGTTTTAAACAAACCTTCAGAATTCTCCTTTGAGTTGTAAATGAACTCAACATCAATAAAACTACTAAGCTATTCAAATTCACCTGACAAAAACTTATTCAAAGCTTTTACTTTTACATTAAACTTAACTAACGCCCAGATGGGACATCCGTTTTCTGTATAAAAGATGTCAATATTGTGAAACGTCGAAAATAATTCCTTTTGATAAGAATCTTACTTTAAAAAGCAAGCTCTTCTAGGCTCTTGTTGATTTTCAGTTTTACCACGACATGATCAAACTGCATGATTGTTATACTTTCACAAATCGAAAAATAATAATAATAAATTAATAAAAGGTCCCAATACAGCTCTTCTTTTTACCTTTTACCCTACTCGTAAATGGGGCACTTTTTTAGTGTAAGATACATATGGTTATGTTTGCTAAATTCTCATATCTATTCGTTATTTTAGGTCACTAGTTAACACACAAGTGATTCTACTTTTCTGCGATTATGATCATAGCCAAGCGTTAGTTTACCGACAAAAAATAACTAATAAAAAAATCGATTTATTCGACTAAAGTGATGGTTTTCGACTTCATAAAATAATGTACTTTAATGATTGTTGACAGCAGGTGTAGAGGTGCCCGAATTTGGTGAACCTATCACCAACCTGACGATTCCCATAGGGCGCGATGCGACCTTCAAATGTATAGTCGTTAATTTAGGCAATTATCGCGTGAGTATGCTGTAATTACTAATACCATAATAGCCTAAAATAGTTTCATAAGTGTCTGCAAACACTTTTCGAAAACTATAATTATATAAATACGAACTGTATACTACACTTTGATCTTAGCCAAAAGGCCGAGAAGCGATGAACTGTATATGTATGCGTTTATATATGTGACCAAACATTTCATTTTTAAACATTTGGAAATGGATAGATAGTACAAAACAATTATATTCATGAAAATTGCTTGTACCATGTAGACACTAAAACGCACCACGGCATCTGCCGACAATTTATAAAGAAATTATATAACGTCATCTCAGTGAATGAATTACATATAATTTTGATCAGTCCAGTATTTCCATTGATAAGCGTTCTCCAATAATTCATGCCTTCCTTCTTTATATATGTAGATTGACTAAATATCTGACATTTATTATTAATACGTTCGTATATCAAATTACATGAATAGTTTGTTGAGTTATTTATTTAAAATAAAGAGAAGAATTTATAGTTTTATTGGTGAACGCTTTTATGTTGCAGACAACAATACTGTAGTTTGTTACAAGCGCCGAATATTTATAACGCTCTTTGTTCCCGTATGACAGGTGGGCTGGGTGAAGGCGGATACAAAAGCGATCCAAGCGATCCATGAACACGTGATCACGCACAACCACAGGGTGTCCGTGTCACACAGCGACCACTTCACCTGGTACCTTCACATCAAAAACGTGCAAGAGGAGGATCGTGGCCAATATATGTGCCAAATTAACACAGATCCAATGAAGAGTCAAGTAAGTATGAAAAAAATTGTAAAGTATAAACTGCCTCCTTACTGGCGGTAGATCACAGTTGCCGAAGACTCTATGGTGGTTCCACCGCAGTTCCTATTTCTGTGTAACTTCGTTGAGTTAAAAAAAACTACTACACGACAATATCATTAATTATTTTAATTCTATATATGTTAAAATTGTAGACGTCTATCAGCTAATGAAGAAGAAAAACCAGGTGTTGAAATTAATATTAATTAACGATTAATAAATACTTAACGAAATCTAGAAAATTTAGGAAAACATAAGGTTTTTATTAACTATTTACTTTCTATCAGATGGGGTTTCTAGAGGTTGTAATTCCTCCTGATTTTATACCCGAAGAAACATCCGGAGACACCATGGTACCGGAAGGAGGTACAGCGCGAGTGTCTTGTAAAGCAAGAGGTATTCCACCACCGAGGGTTATGTGGAAACGAGAAGATGGACAGGAAATTGTTGTGAGAGATCAAAATGGATCGAAGAGCAAAAGTATGAATAAAACCAGTCTGTTCAAACAAATCCATTTATTTTTAACCATAGCTTTTCATACGTAATAACTGTTAAATACTTAAAAAGGTAAAAAAAATGTACGACTACAAAAGCTGCTGCTTTAATTATTTATTGACAATTTACCTTTGTTTTCACATAAAAGGTTTTGGTGTGAATTAAATAAGATTATTGTTTTGAAAATTACTGTGGTCGGAAAACAATCGGGTTCCCCTGAACTAAATTCAGATCGGGACTGATAACATCAACACTCAGACACGCGACCACAGAAAAATAGCGATTCAAAGGTCGTGTCTTTTGTATCCGCAACAATTTTCAAAACATATAAAAATACAATGACAGATAACAAATCCTTTTAGAATATGAATTCAAGGAACATTGCTATAAGTATCTGAATTTCAATTGTAAAATATCACGTGGTTTTTCGCAATATTGTACGGCTGGAACAAGAAGTTGACCCCAAAATTTCACTTAACTCGGCTAGCTGCAGGAAAAATATTTCATTTGTCTTAGTTTATTTGAATAGTGCAAGGACGGCATTGTTTTTCTGAATATGTATAATAATACGCGCGTCTGTGTGACCGCATTTGTGAGGGCACAATGAGCTGCGCGGCGACTATTCTCGGGATGAGTTTTGCGTCCAGTATTGTTTAAAGTTTGTCGTAATTAGTAGAGTTCTGCGTTGAATAGACTTCTAGGTCTCATTGTACGAATGCTAGACCCCTTTGAATAGGTCACTGAAATAAAATTATTGGAACCAAATTTTTGTATTACATTCAATAACTATTGGAAAATAATTGAATACAAATATTTGTTTTCGTCTACAACGGGGTAATATTTAATCTTAATTTCACGTGATGTTCAACGCGGATAGCTGTTTTAAGTTCCATTAACAATAATAAGTTCATTAAAACTTCCAATTCACTAGCTTCCAACTTGTATACTGTTAAAACCATTTCAATAATTCTCCAACTAAATACCACATTGTTGCTAATGTAATTACGAGGAGGTTTTGTTGTTATTCTCAAATTTCGCTTTTAATATCTTGCTCTGTTAGACCTGGCGCTGAAGTCTTACTCATCATTTAACTAAAATAATTTATGTTAGAAACATATTATCGTTCATAATTTTTTTTTCCACAATTGAACATAAACCGTTTAAAAATTACTCGTCTTAAATAAAAAATATGTTCATTCATTATATACATGTACAAAATTGTGCCTTGCGCAAATTTTTTTTTATTTTTCATATAGTTTATTGTTTAACACGTTTATTATTATTTCTTAGTAATAATATCAGCATTTTTGCAGTATTGTCTTATCAGGGAGAGGTGTTAAAATTGTCAAAAATTTCGCGATCTGAAATGGGAACATATCTGTGTATTGCAAGTAACGGAGTCCCGCCTACAGTTAGTAAAAGGATCCACATAAGTGTACACTGTAAGTGTCCTTTTTAAATTTTGTTTACAAAATATAATGAAATTAATTTCACTCAGTTACAGAATTATGTAAAGAAACCAGATAGCATTTATAATTTGAAATCAGAGAAACAATGTAAGTTGGGGCAAAATGGTTTTTAATTAGGGTCGAATGTTTGAAAGATATTCCGTTCAATATTTGAGCCTTTATTTAAAGAGCAAATTTCTAAATAATTGTTGTTTCAAACTTCATCATAATACTTTACAAATTGAAACAGGATCATGAAACAGATATTATTATTATTATTTAATTTACAGTTCATCCAGTAATCCAAGTGCCCAACCAACTTGTAGGAGCACCACTCGGAACTGACGTCACTCTTGAATGCTACGTTGAATCTTCTCCCAAATCTATCAATTATTGGGTAAAAGATCCAGGTAATATTAAAAATGTGTATATCAGGATTATGTGTATGAAGAAATATTTTTAACAAAATCCAACCTTATTTGACAAATTTAAAAATTCTGTTTTCGTATCAAAAGAATATATATCAATGAATAAATTATACAAATTTAGATTATAATTGTAACTTACTTTTCCGTAGCCGCTCTAATAACATAGCAAACAAATTATAACACAGCCATTAAACTCCTAGGTGTCCGCTGCAACTTTTAGCATTTTTCATCAAACTTCGCGCAAGAAAAATGAAATTCTAATATTGAATTTGAAAGTAAGTGTCTTAAGTAATAAATTATTTCGCAGGTGAACTGATAATACCATCTGAGCATCATGAAATGACTGTAAGACAAAAGTCTACTTTCGAAGCTGAAATGTCAATGACGATTAAAAACATCCACCGGGAGGATCTAGGAAGTTACATTTGTGTTGCTAAAAATTCTCTTGGCGATGTTGAGAGCAAAATTCGCTTATATGGTAAACTAATTTTCTTATATTAGTAGTAATATTTTTTTTTACTTAAAACGCCTAGGGTAATTTAAAATAAGCTACAATAGTTTTTTTAATATTTGGACATTACTCCTGTTTACTTGTAAGAAAAGAATGTATAAAAATATTTGAAAAGTTAATGATTTAAAATTTTTACAGAAATACCTGGTAACGACAGACACGTATACCAGTATACGGACGAGAGAACAACTTCAGAGGACGAGTATGGAACAGAAATGTATGACGATGAAATAGTAAATAACAATGATAACGAAAAGAGCAATCGCGTACTCGACCGAGCAAATAAATGGTATTCTAATGGTAGAAAAATTGTTGTTAACAGCTCTAATAGTGCATCTACTACACTGCCTACAACTGTGACTACTACCATGCTCTTCCTACTATATACTCCTAATTAAAAGATTATCCTTTTATCGCTGATATAAAGAAATTCGAAGGGATCTCAAATTTCCATGATTTTACGAATATAAATGAATTTAGGAAACAGAATTTAGTTTCTGAATATGTCTTTTTTATTTATGCTATTATAATACTTGATAATAGATAGACGTGAAACTTATAGATTTTTTTATTAATTTTACCGCAAGTTTTGTAATAAATCTATTATTTATAAACATGTAACGTGATAATAATTAGGTTAACAATATAGTGTACATAGATTGTTTACTGTAAAAAGTAAATACAAATTTACCTTCAAAAAGTTAAACACAATTCTTAATAACGAAAGTGGTCAATATTTGTATCGAATGTATATGAAGAGTTACAGTGCCATGTATATAGCTATTATTAAGTAGATCAGTATTCATTACAGTATTTATTAATTATAAAACTTTAATTGTTTATAACTTAGGTGTAAATTTTAAATTTTATTTGTTTTATTTTGTCTCGCAAAAATGTAACATCATCTAACGGCTATCAGAAAAAAGAAATTTACTACTTTTGGAAACAATAGACATTTTTTGTGGTAACATTTTCATTAACTTTAAAATATTAAAAAAGAGATGATATATTTGAAATGAATAATAATTTATGTTATGTCTAAAACCTTTTCATATTTTTTTCTATCTACTCATATAATAAACATACTTCAAGACTTTTCGTTTATTTTCAATACAATTTCTATTAAGAAAGTTCTAATCTATGATTACAACTTTATTGACTCTGAGATGTGTATGTTAATGTAAACGTAATCGTTTAACAATAACAATTATAATAAATTTGTGGAATTGTATCCGTCAACTGTGTTTTGATTATTCCTTTTATAATCATCAATGTTTATTTATTTCGATTTAAGTGATTCATTTGAATAAACCTACTTACATATACTGCAAATACATAAGCAGCAGATGATTTCAAAATTTAATTAACTACCATCAAATGTGGAACACATTATAGCATTAATATTAATTAATTATGCTCCTTTTAGATGTCGAAATGAACGCATGTTTCCCTATTTGTAGGACCTACATAGAATTGTTAACGAAGGATTAATTAACAAGATATTAAAAAGCCTAATTTAAATAATTTATTGCAAATTCTTTAAGAATTGTTAATGATTTTATTTTAGCCCTTTTCGTTATTTACGCAAGTGTTGAATGATTGAACAACTGTAAAAATCTAATAACAGATTTGTTTTTTGGAAGGAAAATCAATAATATATTTTACCTAAGTAAGTTTCTCTTTAAAGAATTTTTAATCACCATAATATAATTTATTTTTTATAATAGTATTTAATATACGGTAAACTTTAATATAGATTTAATATTATTGTTCAATATCTCTCAAATTATGATAATTCTAACAGAAATTTTCAAGAAAATATGTATTTACTCATTTGTTAAAAAATCTATAAAATGTTTTTTTTTTGAAAATTTAGCATACACTTCGTACACATATCGTCTGGCTTCCTCTCAAAAAATTACATGTGTCTTTGCGAAATAATTCTTACAAATGCCTGTGAAGAGTTATCGCCATTATTTTTCCACGAGGCAAAAGGGAACTCTCACAAATGACCTTAATTTGGCCAATCTAAACATAGCAAAGCAGAAGTGATAGATACTGAAGATTTTAACACTCCTAACGAGTTTTTTTACTTAACTGTAACTAGAAATATTATTTCTATGACAACCACTTTTTCTTTTCATTACATCTCTTCTTCTACTTCTTCTTCTAAGTCGTGTTTCCTCATCACTAAGTAGTCGTGGTCATCGTGTGTAATTAAACACACGACGACTTTTATAGCAGTTATAATGGAGTGGTGTTGCCATTGCCTTCTCCATTTCACATATTAGTCCGGCCACGGATGGTCATGACATAGATATGTAGGTTTCCTCACGACGTTTACCTTCACCGTAAAAGCATGTGACATTAGTTGGTATTAGACTAACTGTACATAAATTGAAAACTTTATTGGTGCAGGCATAATTTGAACCCGGTGCCTTCGGAGTGGAAGGTCGGCACTCAAACCACCAGGCTATCACGGCTGCATTCTACATTACATCTCTAGCAGATCTTTATTTTATTTGACGTATAATGGTATTGTTTGTTATATGCATTACGTTGTTTGAGTTTGAAGTTAAACTTTGCTTTATCTCTTGAACGAAACATTACGATTAGTTTTAACAACAGCAATCCAAACGTAAAGTGAGCTCAACGGAAAAAGTTACCCCTTCACGTTGGAATTGCGTGTAATGAAAATAATAGTGAAGTGCATCAAGCAAAGTAGAATGCAGACAAAGGAGATCATATTTGCTACTCGTTTTAAAGACTAAAGTGCTGACGTTAACGCGAAGTAACGTAGCTGCGAGGACGAGCGCTGAGTATCGTGTAACGCTGCCTCATTTGGGCCCGGGTAACTAGTTTTACTTACTACTACATATTGTGTTTATCACTTGATATAAAGAAGAGGCAACATTACCCAACGCAATATAAAAAATAAATAAAAAAACCTTGTGACCTACAAAGTTTCAATAAAAAAACTAAGATCATAATCAATGTTCTAATCTCCATCTTCAGAGCTCGGTTGCAACAAATGTAGGCTTAAATCAATAGTATAATATTTCAAAAATAAATCCTTCCTAAAAAGTGGTCAACTCCGTAAAATGTGTGTTATGAATAAATAAATTTTTTAGGCATAAATTTAGCAACAATTACTTTACTACTCTTAAAATTTACTTAATGTAACAGAATAAATCTCTACAATCCAAATTACATTGAAATTGATATGTTAAGATATTATTATAACGTGTAAGTTCATTAGATACTTTTGCGAAAATAAACTTGTGTAATAAAAGTACTGTTTTCCGATTCGAAGTTCGTTTTATCTAGTGAAATTACTAGATAATAGGACTTATGTCTCATAGCGACGGCTAGAATGTGATGAAGTACACATCATCCTAACTAGCGCTGTTGTTTTGGGCGAGTATATACTTACTTTTAGGTAAACTACCTATCGGACTCGTCACTTCAACGTATAAAAATTCCATTAAAACTTCTATATTTCGTTAACAAAAATGTTTTTTTTTTAATTGCAAAATGACGTTGACATTCGTGATTCATCGTTTCGGGCGAGCTGCAGCTTTTTACAATTTGGCCAACAAATTTACGTATTGACATTTGTGATCGAAATTAATGCGGTTGAAATATTATTCTCATAAAAATGGTTTACAGATAACTGAACGTTTTGTGATGAATACAAAAATTGTTAAAAACACTTAATAAACGTAACTAGATTTTAGATAAATTCTTGTATGTGTATGCACCTCTGCAATATTGTAAAATTATATTTGTGTATACTGAAGTATTATTTTATATTATAACTTAAGATGTTAAAAATGTTATGAAAAAAAGATAAAGATCATTGAATATTTCTAAATATATAACTGAGGCCACAATAACATTTTCATAAAACTTTTTTTCTGCGTGGTATGTGGTAGATTTATATTAACGAAATTCATGTAGATACATGTTTCCAACAGAAACCTCTATTTCTATAACCAACTAACCTTAATTTTTAGTAAAAATACAGAAATTAAGCTAGTGAAGTAATGAGACAACGTCTTATTTGTCTAAGCGACAAGACTAATACAATGGAAGTGTATAAACTTAAATGCTTAATTGTTATTAGTAGAAATATTACTACTACGTAAACTTCCCAATAGAGCTAATGTTTTGTAGTATTCAAAGAATTTTTACAAAAGAAAACTATTCTGTATACATCGTTGTCAGCCGATAGACGTTCACTGTTCAGATGTGCTTGCCTTCCTCTAATAAATATATGTATTTAAACTATTCTGATTCGAAATTTATTATTTACGGTAATGCAAAAGTAGATTTTGTAGAATAGCGTAACAAAGTTGAGTGTGGCAGCATTATCAATTCAATTCGCCGAGGTGAGAGTTCGCTGCATCAACATTTGCCTTAGTTTCTCAACAACTTTTGCTTTTAGACAGAATTGAAGCCAGCACAAACTGTATAACACTTTGTTTTGTACAGGTTTATGATATTTATACACAAGAATTATCGCTGATGATACTTAAGGGATTAACCTAAATGAATATAAATTTAAACGTGAACTTCCGCGCGGTCCCTTTTTACTTGATGAAAAGCGGCTAATTTGGAGACTTGACTTTATCATTACGAACAATATCAATGGGATAAAAGGCTACAAGTTAACGTTATGCTCAAGTTTTAAAGTGACTGTTCATGCCAAACGTAATATGTTTATTTTAAAATACATGAGAGTTGTAATTTTAATGCTGATAGTATATAACTATTTCCAAAATTCCGGGAATCCTGTGTAATTATCCACAACTAGTTCGCAACCTTACCCCATGACAATGATCCTTCGACTATCTAAAGGATCAAATACTGAATACAAAAGCGTGAATTGAGCTAATGGCGCGTAAATAATCTGAACAAGTCTCTCCATTTCCAAGCAACTGGCAAATTTTTGAACGATGATTTACAAAAAGCTGAGCGGCGCTCACTCAGCGAGCGCTGCTGCGGAACTTTAAACGTTCCGAATCAAATATACTGAGAGTAACGCAATTATTATTCAGTTTTATTCCGGTATTCCTGAGCACACTTTTTAATCTGTTCTATATTCATGGTGTGTAATATGTTGCAGAATAGTACGTATTTTTGCAAAAGAACAATGAGCTGCTTAATACAACATTACGTAGATCAACATAACTGTACATTTTTGTAATATCCACCGGTAACAGTCTAATACTAAAAATCTAGGTCTTTTCAGCTTCGCCTATTGTGACTACTAAAAAAGAACATTTCATAATTTGAATTTTCTTTGACAAATTTTATTCCAAACAAAATTTTGAGAATAAATAATAATAATAAAATAGACAGTTAATAGTACTGAGAAATTTCATAGCAACTTCTTATTAAATTTTTTTTGTGCCTGTATATTAAAATGATACTTTAATTTCCAAACGTTTTTAGTCGAACGAACTCCACAGAAATGTTGGCATAAAACCTGACAAGTAACTTTTTTTATAAGCGAAGCCGTCTCTCGTAAAAGTTATAATTAACGTGTAAATCTATTACCTTAATATCTTCTCAGATATTGAGTTATAAAACATGCTGTTAAGATAAATGGAAAAAATACTGTTGCGTGATGTTATTACCCGTCGTAATCGTGTTACGATTATTTGAACGTTGAAAATTTGTAATAAAATTTAAAGCTCTGGCGTTCGTAATAACGTAATCTTACTTGAAAACCTCTATAAAATTTATGACTTTCTTACAGTTACTATATTCAAAGTCAAGTAAAATATCAATGTACAATCCGGAACAAGAACACCTCCTTTCTACATAGCAAATCCGCAAAAAATAATCATACTAAAGTCTTTCGCAAAGTTTAAAATCTATATTACTAAGTAAAACAAATAATTACATCTCTTGTTTTATTACTGAAGGTAATATGCTATTGGTCTAATATCACAATTTGCGAAATTCTATAACAGTAGTGTAAGATTTACACATTTTTTAATTTTAGACAAAACAATTTTTTTATTTATGTTTTACTCCTCTTCTATATATATTTGTGTTCATGTATGTATATGTGTAAAATATATATGTATATTTATGCTGTACATATATATATTTCTTATGTAGTTTAGTAGTAGTATTTGTATAACCATGTCTGTATTTACAATATTATTAATTTTTGTTATTTTTTTGTTTGGCGCATATTTGTATTTTCTTTTCTTTCTTTTCTTCACTTCCTGAAAGCTTGACTGGAAGAAAATGCCTTGTGGCATTATGTCTGCCTTTTTGTTTACTATGTCTCTCTAGTACATAATTATAAATGTTTTTCTATTGTAGAAATAAAGTGTAATTTTTTTTATATATATAGAAAACAATGGGATTGATGGGCCCATTATGAACACAACTCCCAAGTAAAATAAAAAAAATGCAAGCCACTGGTTGCATGGCTCGTTTAAACCAAAACTTAACCTATTTTTCTCACGCACTATAAACACGCCTCATAGGCTACAAAAATAATAAAACTTGTTGATGATTTCATAAGTTTCCACTATAGTTTAAACATTAACTAAACAACTGTCACCCGATTCATCGCGGATATTCTCTTTTAAAATTTCTGTGAAGCGAAATTTAAAATGGTTTAAAGTACAGTGACGCTCGATGGACCAACCACAATAACTCGGCGGATCACATGTTGAGTATAGTTTTTTTTTTTCACGCGGGGGAATCCTTTTACGAACGTTCCGCCGATACCCTGGGTGGGCCCGGAGGGGTGTGTGGGACTCGGCCTGGGCGGCTCATACCTACTAAACCTACCGCGAAAGCCATCAGCTGTTACGCATGGGATGCCCCGGATCTGTCAGCGACATGGCACCCCAATGACCGGCCGGTCCCGGCAGAGACCGGACTTCTCCCTCTAAAAGGGAACTTCTCCGGCTATTAGAGAAGTGTTGGCGGGACCAGGTGCCCAACCAGGCATATTGAGTATAGCTGCTTTAACAAATACTACAAGACACATAACTACGAAATATCTTTTCTGGTCTTTCTATTTTTCGCCTGCCATTAACATTTACGTATACACTTAATTTAATATATACAAGGGGCCCATACAAAATTCTGAAAATTTTCGACACCCACAACTCGGGAACCTGACCACATACCGACAAATTCCAACGGCTCGGATCTTATCTCGAGATCTGTCTGTATATCAAATTTCGGCCTCCTACCACTTGTAGTTCTCGAGATTGAAATTTGTTGACGGACGGACATTGTCATTAAAATAAAAATTAACTTTCTTAAGTATATGATACTAATTAAGTTTACTGGTACCATATATTTTGTTCGTCGAGACAAGCAAGTCGTTCAACTAATAGAAAGTGATAGGAATGCCTGTAACAACGTGGCACTTTTTTTTAACGCGGGGGAATCCTTTTACGGACGTTCCGCCGGCAACAACGTGGCACTGGTTATGGTATACAAAACACTAAATTGCACTCGACGCCTTGAAACAGATGTTGTCTCGTTACCCAGTAATTTCTCTAATTTACAACGCGGAAAACACTAATGGTTACACACTACTGTTTGCTAGAAATAGAATCTGCGGTGTTACCTACCTAGACGGTCTTCATAAACAAATAACTACTACTAGGAATTGTTATATATCGTATTATGTGGTAAATATACTTTCAGGTAACATATAATAAAAGTCTTCGTAAGGTTCGGTTACTTAATAGTGAACAAAGTAATAATCTGTAAACGCTTCCAAAACTAGATTACAGAAATGTTATCCAAGTGCACAATATGAAAAAATTATTTTGCATCTTTTAAAGACTTCTAACTTTTCCCTAACAATTATATTTCATACTGTATTAAATATTATTTATCAAGAACTTACAAAATAATTAAATTATCACCGCCATCTAGTAGTTACACTTTGCACTAACTAACCTAACACTAGTTCGACAGTATTGATAATTAATTTGTCTTGTAAAAGGCACTGCCATCTACTTAATAAAATATAGCTGTTACCAAAATATACAACAGAAGTACATTAATAATAAAACTAATTTCCTTTCTTAACCTAAAGGTATCCCATTTAAAGTTTAAGTTACTAAGTTCAAAGTTTTAGTTAAATTAAAAACCGCATGAACTATTTCATAAAAAAATATTTTAATAATATTAATGTATACTATTAAATAATTGTAAGTAAATTTCTTAAACACCTCAATTCTGAGAAATCGATTCAAGTTTCCTTTATTAAATTTTACCCGTAACAGTCTTTAGAGAAGAAATTTATTTCCGTCGCAGAGAACGCGAATTTTTTTATTACCCTTCGCTTACGCGTGAAAAGCATTTATAATTTTGCTTTATATTTTCAGTGCTGGACAATATTTCCTGTAGACTATATTTTAATTAGTATATAATTTTTTAAGACGTGAATTCATCTAGCACGAAGTGCTGATAGAATATCACTTCTCTATTAAAGAATAAGAGAGGCAGTAACAAAAGGTACCACCTTTACATAACTTCCGTAGCCAATAAATCAAAACTATTCTTTCATTACAACAATGCGTACGTGTATTTTCCTTTTATATAGAGTACTTCAATTGTCATAATTTCATCCTATAGAATCTTAAAAATCGATTAAATCCATGAATAGCAAAACCTTTGGGAGATATTTATGATTCTTTCTTTATTGATAAAAGAAAGCAGAAAACGCAGCAAACTTTGAAAAATTTATTTCAACTCTCGGGAAGGCAAAATAGGGATAACTGATTTTGGACTTTTATATTTTTTTTATGTTATTTTATGGTTCTTTATGAAGATTTTACGACATTTAGTGATATAAATATATTAGAAAAACACATTGTCACCGTTATTTATAAACAGTTTATGGCTATGGTTTGTAGGAAATGGTTAATTTTTGCCATAGTAGATGTCAATCATAGTAATATTGAACCATTCGTATGTGTAATTGCATATAAGAAATAAATTAAGTTTGAGAGATTTTGTGACGATAGATTAAATGAAAAAAGTAATGCGAATTGAAATTTTCGCCTTTCTGTTCCCTACTGCTCCCAACTTTACCTAATACTTTCATTATACTTCCTGCCTCGCTACACGTAATATATTTTCACATTCACTTGGTACTTGCGTCGTTGTTTTAGGGATATTACTATTGCGAAAAGCTTTTCATTTATTTGTTTTATGTGTTCATATATGAAATATTTTTAAGTAGAATTGTCATACATTTAAATTTCCGTGTATAGAAAGTACCAATAATTTTTAAAATAAATAGTAGTAAAAGTAGCACGTTTTAACACTTTTCTAGAGAAATGTAGTTATTTTTTAATAAGTGAAAAGTATATATTTAAGAACAATATTTGTTTTCCTTGTTGCTCATACATCCGGTGTATTAAAAAGATCAGAGGTTTGGTAAAAAAAACCTTTGCTTTCTTATAGTCCTGTAAAAAGATATAATTTACGTTACTTCACTTCGAGATTTTTTACTTAACTTTTTTGACTTCGTTATTATATATATATATATTGATAACAAGAAGCTAAAAAGACGATGACTACAAAAGTGCGTTGTAAAGTATTAAACATGTAATGTTTTATCATTCTAAGGACACTGTAGTTGACGACATAATAAATTAACTTTATCCAAATAAACTGTGTAAAATTTAAGTTTTGAATTTTCAAAATTCGGGATAGCCACATGTGGTATGAATGTCATGTCATTTGTAAGAACTGATTGCACTAAAGTATATGTTATACTTTATCAATTGTACGTTGTTTTATTTAGTGACTACCTTTGTTCATAAAACGAAATTTATAATTTTTTTCACTCTAAAAGTTAAAATTTTTGATGGACACAGATAAAACAGAGTTACAGCTTATTTATCGTTCCGATACACAATTTTAACCATCTCGCCAAGTCACTCTCGTGGGAAAACCCTTATTTACATGTTTACAAGTTGATTACGATATTTTTCCACAGGGTTTAAAGTTAAACGAAAAGTTCCATGAATGTACATATGTATCATCATCATCATCATCTCAGCCTATTGCAGTCCATAACAGCATATTGCAGTACATATGTATATTTAACTTTAATTTATTTAAATTTATTATGAATAGTGAGTAAACCCTCTAAATTAGTTACTTATGTTATATCCTATAAAATCCTTTTAAAAGTCAGCATAAATTTTAAATGCATAACTACGTGAAAATTTCCAATTTTTTATCTTAACTTTAGTATGTATGTACTTCTTCAATAAGTTATTAATTTGTAAACTATTGTTATAAAAATAATATGATTACTTTTATAAAGATTTAAAATGCAAAGTTTTGGAACAATATTTATTTCAAACGCAATATAATACCTCCAATACACAGAACGTAGGGTAAAGAAATTAATTTTAAATTTACTTTTGTTTTGTTATTGTTTTAAAAGTGATATTATATAACCGGTAATCGAAGTGTTGACTGACCACCGATAAATTTACCGACAATCAAGGAAGTTAGAAGCATCCGAGTAGTGATGATTTTTTTTTTTATTAGTTACGGGTCAATGCTTGACCACGATCTCACCTGGTGTTAAGTGATGATGTGGTCTATGGTGGTAAAACGCATTAACGTGAGTATGTAATTTGTATTTAAAATAAAATATATACTTAAACAACAATTACTGGTGGTAGGTTCCTGTTGCAGAAGACCGTCTAGGTAGATACCACCGTAGATCTTATTGCAACCAACACACAATAGTGTTCCTGTTCGAAGGATCAGCTAGAGAAAATTATTGGATTAACGAGACTTAACACTTTATGTCTTAAGGCGAATAGCGCAATGTTGTTTGCTTAACCAGCACCACGTTGTTATGGGCAAGCGTATCACTTACGATCAGGTGAACGCCTGGCTCGCCTCTTCGAATAAGAAAAAATTGCTACATTGCCATAAACATAAATTTTGTCACGTCTTTCCTAAATTTAAGATACTTATAAAAACTTAATATAAACAATAGTATCAAAAGTTTCATAAAAAAATATTCTGGAACCTGGACAATTAAATCTGAATCACCAAACTGCACAGCTGTTAATTTTCCTAAAGACCCCATTGAGCGTTGCCCGACAATCTGACTTTATTGGTCGATTAGTTAAACCACCGGGAAGGCCTGGACAGTACTTCTTCAAGTCTATGACAGCTATTTGGCACTAAATCAACAACAATTTTGCCAATCTTTATCACCATTCAATTGGCAGGAAATATTTAAGATGTAAATTTAAAAGATAACCGTGATATGATATCAATAATATGAATTGATATGATATGTATTAAAATAAAATTAATCACCGTTGTAAGGTTAATGATATGTCTAAATTAAGCATCAGTAATGAAATTTTTCGAAAAAAAATTTATCGGCCGAAGATTTTCGTTTCAACATTTTAGGTCAAGAGGTTATTGACTTAACTTCAACAGATAGATAAACGAACTGAACTTCCACGTAAACGTACATATTTACAAAATATTTTAAATGAGATCGTTGATCTAAAATTACATAATGATATAGGATGGTGAACCATTTAATATTACAGAAAGTGATGAGAGATAAAAATCTTTTGAAAACTGTTCAAATTAGAAATCTTTCAGTGACATCTATTACCCTTAGCAGTTACCATAATGTTTTTTTTTTGGTTATTATCATTAGAAACAATGAAGTAAAGATAAATGACACTTTATTTTTAAATGGTATCAACGTCAAACTGAAAGAAGACAACTTACATTTTCTTGTGAAAAGATTAATGACACTGCTGTGACCAACGGCAAAAAGCCATTGGTTTATATGTAAATAGATTCATGTACAATACTTTTAATTAGTTGCTTTGTTATAATATTTAAAAGAAACATAATTTTTAAATGGTACAATACGTGTGTGTACTTTCAGTTACTATCTATAGTCTGTTACTAATGAAGACACGATTTACTAGGTTGTATCAATTAACAATTTATAATAGATAATAGTAAACGTCGGTAACATATTTTGTACATAATAAAATTTTACTGTGTGCAAACTATAAATAATGAAATGGGTAGGGAATTAAATTGTTAAATTTCAACAACAGAAATCTTTAACAAAATCTGTTAAATTATTACTTGGGAGTCTCTTTGTACGTGCACTGAAAGCTAACGGCCTATTTTGAAAGGCTCAGGTTGTTCTGAGTGGTATCTCAATTATCGATTGTATGTCTATTACGACTAACCCCCGTCCGCAAATCCGCTTTGGTGAATTTATAATGAATATACATACTTTGAAGACATTTAACACTATTACAACAACCATGAAAGTAACTTTTAATTTCCCTTGTAGAATAATTTCTTTAAATTAATGTAGTAATTGATCAATTAACAGTAATATAAAACTGTTTTTATCCCTTTGGTTAAGCGGGATAATGCCAGAGAAGGATGTGATTCATGATACTTCGATCGGTAAAGTAAATGAAAATAGCATAGGTTTGAAAGCTTCCTCCCGTTTCTAAGAAAAAGTGTACTGGAAAACAAATTTGTCTTGATTACAAATATCACTATACTCTGGTTTAAACTCTCCGTAATATCATTTAATCTAGTAAGTAAAGAAGACTTAATATTTTATAACTTAAACGTCGGTTCTTTTTTATCAATAGATAATCCCTTTGCATCAAGTTCTTTATCCTGAAGTGATGAACGAAATAACATTCTTTGAAAGCAAATACTGAGTATCCTTGTATTGTTTGGACACAAGTTTCACTCCCTTTCTCTAATCGTTGACTTATATGTAGTACAATCTTGTACTATAATATTCATTACTATATCTTTTACACAGCTTTCAGCATGGATGTCACAAAGTCTCACTTTCTATTCATTGTATGTCTAGTAAGATTTATAACTACAAGTTTCTGGCAAAATGCCTTCTGGCACAGGCAGATTACTATCTTATTTCTCCCAGCCGTATGCACTTTATTATAAGTTTTAGATTTAATAATTATTTGGTCTATTTCCCTTACAGACATCTTGTTATATATCTAGATTAAAAAAATTACAACTACGCTATGTGATATAGCAATAACTTTACTTGCGCTAACATTTTTCTGTCTAGGTGGCGATATAACAAAAACTTAGTAGTAATATATTATTTTATTTACATGCCATATGATTTCATAGAAAACCGTATATTTATAGTATTAATACATATTCAATAGTGCAAATATAATTTGTGATGCTGCCCGGGAAATAACAAAAAAATCTTCTGAGGTTTTTATAAATCCGTTCCTCCTTTATGTGCATCATATTTATAATTTTTTGGTAGTACAAGCTTTTTGTTCAAAGAATCATTTTGTTATTTTTAAAAACAACTCATTTTGCATGTAGTGTAGGCAATTTAATTTACATTTCACGTATAGTACGATAATTTAAAATTTAATGAGTAATGTTGTTAAGCGTATTGACAACAGAATTATCAGTGATGAATTATAGCCATTGTGGGACATCGGCCACATGTACATATAAAGCGTAACATATTGAAATAAAGAAATAACTGCTATTAAATTATTAAATCATATAAATAACCGATTATAACGGACACAAACAAAGCTTTTTGAAAGCTCAATTTTTATATCAGGAAAATGACTTGCACAAAGCATTGTTTACGAACAAAGGCATAAAGAAAAGCTATAATTCAAAAACAAACACACTCGTCAACAAATTTTGGTGAACTTTGTATTTTTACAGAAAGAAATGGTTACTAGAAACAAAACTCATAACATGTTAGTCTGTCTTGACCCGGGCGGAAAATTTTATATTTGAGTTCCTTTCTCTAACAAAGAATGCGATCTCATGAAAATAACATCCAGAGTACCCCATTCACGTCTCACTATTTTGTCGTTAAAGTTATTCGCCTTTAACCTCACCTATTCTGAAAGTAGCTAGCTAATATCTCCGTACCTATTCAAAGGTATCGATAGTAAGGAAAATTCATTACTTTTTTATTATTAAAGTCGTAGATGTAATGGTGCCATTGTATACTAATTACATCGCCATCAATTTGAAAACGAAGCGATGTTAGCTCAGTTCATAAGTGCAGTCGCACTCGACTCAATGAGATTCAGTTTCAATTCCCATTAAGCATAATCTTTTCGGTGAAGAAAAGTATAATAAAAATATCGACAAGTTCCATAAACTACAGCAATTAAGAAATTTTGTTATCCGCCAACCGGCATATGGCCAGCATAGTAGACAAAAGTCTTGATTCATTCTCTGTAAGAGAACATACTGATTTCCAACATTGAAAACTATGCATGTTATTTTTAAAACAACAAGTTTGGTTACAGGATGAAAGAAATTCTTATAACACTCACACAACAAAGATCAAACAACCTTTTTCATGTTTTTTTTATTTTTATCATTTTATGTATTGAACACACATGTTAATAACTTTAAAAATATAGTAATAATATTAAAGTTACACTAAAAAGTTCTCTTAAAGTTAAGAAAACTCAGTTAATTTCTAATGCTATTATATCTAAATTGATCTAGATAATTGATTTTGTAGTCAGTATTTGGTTTTAATAATTCGGTTATATCGTAGAGATAGTTTAAATATTGCAACCATTAGAAGATATTAAACAAAAATGCTACGTTTAAATGACAGAATGCACAGGTCAGCAGTAAATCCCGGAAAGGCTTTTAATATTTATTAGCTGCAATCTCTTTGGATGAACTGGTTCTCCGAGGAAGTTTCGACTAAAACATTTTCATTTTCTACTTTTCTATTGTTTCACAATTCTTATCGGCTTGTTTTATATTGGATTTATTCTGGAGCTAGATTATTCCCTATACGGACCGGGGTTCCGTATATTTACACATTTCAATATTCTTTTTTGTAAATATTTTTCTTCTACATTTTTAATCCCGGGTTGATATTATTACATATTGCAATAACGTAATACATCTACACTTTATATAATTACAAAGGAAATTTAAATACAATCTTGATTATAATATCGTCATACATTACACGGATTCTGTAAGTCGAGTTTAATGTATTTTCTTTTTGGTTTTAAAATATTAATTCCCATTGAAATGTAGATAGTTATATTAAAATAAAATATTAAAGATACTACTCATTTTTCATATAACAAATTAGTTTACATTATTTAAATGAACAGAACAAAAAGGACATACAGGTTAGTGTAATCAACATATTATCGATTAACATGAATTAATTTTGATCATTTTTGTATAAACCTGTTGATGTCCAATGCTGAAGATGGGTATCCAAGAACTTTGTATGTAATGGCCGCCTCGCCACGCTTGGCAAGAGTAGAATTTTATTACAGGTCACAGGAAAACCAGCTGCCCCATTTTTCTGGAGATGTTTCCTATTAATCGTCTTTTGCGGGTGGCGGAGGATATATTCTAACCCATCGACTACAGAATTGTATCAGTTAATTGTTTAATAAACGAATTTTTAAAGCAATGCTATAATAAAACCTATAATATAGTTAGTTATAATGCTAAATTTATTTACGATTAATCTGTTTCATTAAAACCATTAAAAGTGTAAAAAGTCACATTTTTTTATGAGGTTATATAGAATATTTGCGTGTTAAATTATTAAAATAATGTAAAATAGATATAAACTTATAATATGACATTATTGTATATATGTATTTTACGAGACATGTCAAGAATTAAATTCATAGTGCTGAGTGGGCAGGCTAGATCCAATTATTCCATAACATGTACTATTATAAATTATGATTCCAAAATTAGATCTCAAAATCTAAGTGCTACAATACTACTTACGTGTTGTTTTATTGAAACAAATTTTCATTCATAGTATAAATATATATTAATTTTATAATATTATGGCTATAACGACAACATTCTTTAAATAATTAACTGTTTCGCCCCTATTTTTATAAGTTATTTCTGTCAAAGTCATCAAAAAAATTTTTTTTTCAAGACGATTCATTTTAACTTGTAAAATTCTATTTGATTAATTTTTAATACTCTTAAACTTTTTAATTCCTCTATTTTATTTAGAGTAAAAACTATTTTCTTATATATAGCCAAAAACTGGTAGACAACATCTTGAGTATAAGTATTTTATATAATTCATTTTGTACATATTGTTTTATTAATAAGAAAAAAGATTCTACTCATTACTTTTAATGGACAAGGAAAAAAAGCAACTTCCACTAGATATTATTCACAAGAACGACGTTTATTTCAATGTAAAAAAACTTGCTTGGCGGAACATCCAATTAGGTTCAGGGCTATAAAACAATATTAGTAGTTCTAAGTAAATGTAGGGATACAATATCTGTCTTTCCAGGAGAGGATCAATTTTAGTAAGATCGTTACGTACTAAGCATGGAAAAAGAAGAATCACTTTCGTTAACAAAATTATGATAAATATTTTGTTGTTACAAGGTATTACCAAAAAACCTTCGCTTTTCGTTATATAATTTAAAACATAACTGTTTAAGAAATGGAAAAACATTTTTTTACTGCATAGTACCTTGTTAATCATAAGCTTACCTTGTTCACAAACTATGAAATTAAATATTGTTTTCTTTATATTTACTTTTATGTGATTTAAGTTTTATTACGAACGGTTTTTTTCATGAATAGGCTTAAAATATTAAATCCTTTTTTTAAACGTACATGACAACAAGATATTTAAAAGTTTAACGTTAATTACCGAAATACCTAAATATCTCATGTCATAAAAACAATGTACTTTTTAAAATTCTTTAAAACTGTTTAGAAAGAATCTTGTTTGAACGTTATGCTAAAATAATTTGTTGCATAAAACAAGTTCAAGTGTATTTAGTTCAAAATAATTTAAAATAGTTTAATCTTAATCCTTCCACATTAACCACGGATATATTATGTGTATAAACTAAAAGCAGCAACTATCTCGAATCTGGTAAATAATTACTTGGAGTCGCTTCGAACGTGCGCTGAACGATAACAGGGTCTTTTGGTAAGCATCACATTGATCGGAGCGGTATCTCATTAATCGATTGCGGTGTCCGCTTGTTAACACTATATTCTGGATATATTCAATTTGTATAAGTTACTACATGCCTAATTTTATTACTATTTCTTATCTATAACCAACATTACATAGAATTTTCTTTGATTACGTGTTCTCATCACAATTTATTTGGGTGCAACGGATTTACAATTACCATTATGAAAGCTTTTAACACAGACCTACAGGAAGAAATTTCATAATAAATTAAGAACGCCTTTACCTTTATTTATCAGCATGTCACACATCTACTATATATTTATTACATAAATTAATAAAAAATTATCTCGAAAACTTGTTTGGAAGAATAGATATACGCAAAATTGCTCGATTTGAGCTTAAAGCTCAGACCTCTCTTTAACTTCAGCTCTTATCCCTCACGCCCGTCACTCGACGAAACACAAATCACCAATTCTTGTATGACGTTCTCACTAGGTATACTACCAGAAGTTTTATTCACACGTAAACACGTATATATTTACTTATATGTATACATACTTTTTACCAGTTCTCTTAAAAAATACATAAGAAGCTACAATTTAGACTGTATACAGATAGACTGTATTGTGACTAATGACGCTATATTATACATCGTTAACCAACAAAAATATTTCTCAGTACCTTATACAAATATATTGAAGCGAAAACGTACACTGTAGAGTACAAAAATATTTATTTTTTTATTAATAACTTTAAATCATTAATAAATCCTGCTTTTATTACAATTGAAAAACTGAACTACATAATCATTGTATAAAATTTGCATTTAAAACACTCACAGAATGTTACGTCGAAGTACAAATATTCATTTGTACAATGTGCAGATATATATAAAATTTAAGAGCGGTATAAAGTGTTTTTAAAGTTCGTTTAAACAATTCTTGCAGAGACAGTAAAGTAAATTTCCTTTAGAGAATTGTGGGTTCAAGGAGAGTGGTCAGAAGATTGAGGATTATTCATCACAAAGCAGTGCTCCTTGCGGACTGGGAGGCAATTAACTTGCTACATGTTTCAATTTGCACTTTCAATTACATCCCTTAACTATGTCAATGTTGTCAGAGATTGTGCGATATTAAAACGAAACGAAGATTAAATAATATTTAATTAATATTTTATATATATAAGAGACATTTAAACACGAGAATTTTCCATGTGAGGATGCAATGAAGTCCATACAAAAGTTATTGTAAAAAATTGAATTTTTCGTAACTAAAAGGACAAGAGTAATAATAAAGTTATTATACCACTTAAAAGGACTCGATTACATATCATATTGTTTAGCTGCAAAGCAACTTTACACCAACATATGTATACCAACGACCATAGTGCGTTTTATTTCCGCTAGTGTTTTCGGCAGTCTTGTATTTTTAACAACCGGATGTGTTGCTTTGTTTACATTTGTGGTATGAATATCATACAAAGGTTTTACTTTTGAGTTTATACAGTTGCATTCCTATTTTTATTGTGTGTTTATGTCAATTCTTCTTAAGTAAATATTTACCTTTTCTCCTAACCATAATTTTTAAAAAAGGATTAACGGAAACGAATATCTTTTCAAATATCTTTAATGTGAAAATGCGTAATTACAAAGCTATTCCAAACTTTATAATACTGATATTATTATGAAAAAATTTATGACATCAAAATTTTGAGGTAATTTATTACGTTGTGAGTGTTGTATTGAATAGCAACGTAAAACACCGCATTAACCAAAATACAAAGTGCAAACAATATTCACAAAGCTAGTTCACGCTCTGTAGTTCAGTACCACGAATAGACCGGAGGAAGCCTTTGTCGTTAACAAGCAAATTTACGATCGTGAGCGTATTTTGTGAATGAAAACGAACTAACTATGAGGTACAGACACTCATTTTTACTTAATTATCTAGAGAGAATTTTATTTTTACAAGAAAACAGGCACAATTTTCTGTTTTTCCGTCCGAGAAATTGTTTTACTATAAACACATCGGAACGAGAAAGCCATACACCGTAATAGGAATTCACTAACTATAGGTATTTAAACCAAAACAACAGTGTTAGCAGTCCTAGAATATCCTACCATCGGCAAGAAAAACTTAGCTTTAAAATATTACCTGCATTTAATATATTAATTAGCGCTACTAACATGACTATCAGCATCAATTAGCAGGTTCTCTAATAAGAGGCTTTTAATACAATATATACATAATGCGTTTGTATTCTTCATAACTCGTTTTACAAAACTCCATTATGTTCGAAAAGTACCTAGTAAACGTTATTCCAGTAAAAGATGCATTTTAAAATTTAAAAAAGCCCTAAAGGGTATGTTAAAACAATTATCAACATGCAAAAACTAAAATTTTAAATGATGAAGATTTATTGTATTATTCAAACTTTCGTCTCTAAAACTAGAAAAAAGATTGTAAACCGTATATATGGTAGATATTTTAAAATTTATTTAGTACCTACATAAAATATCGAATGATAAAAATATACAAATGTTTAGGTATTAAATTAAGAGCAATTTAAATGTAAAATGCGGAGTTTAAACGTCACAACCCCATAATGCAGCCCAGCATAATCGCTCCACGTCACTTGCTATGTCCGGTAATCCCGCATGTTGCTCATACAATATATACATTAATTAGGACAATACGCTGTATCAGTGCCACAGTGTTACTAGAATAATATAATATACATTCATAACAGAATATGTTTATGCATACAAAATGTAATAATGCAAAAATTATCTCACAAATAATTTGCTAAACAGCATTGTCAGTTGACATTATAAATCGTTAGCTGAGTTCCAATAGCGAAATTTGATTTAAATTTCCCAATAGTACCAAAATTTTATTTTCTGTTTTTGTGAATAAGTTTCAACTTAATTCGTGTTTGTCTATACAAAATAAAAAAAAATCTTTGCAAAAGGGTTATCAAAGTGTTTGAGTCAACTTTACCCACTATTTTTCTGTTATTTTCTACAGGAAAAATAAAAAGAATGATATTAATACAAATGGGAAAAGTTATAAACACCAAATTATGTGTCAATTATCTAAAAGAAGTAATTTATGATTATGGAGAAAATAATAAAGTTATCATATCAGACTTATGATACTTGCTTGATAAACTTCTCTTCAGTAATAACTAAAAGTACATCTCACACCTACTTGCACTAAATATTAAGGATATCTAATGTACTTTGCAGATCTTTTTCTTATCGGAAATACTCCACCGTCAACATTTTCTTATTTCGCATCAAACATTTTTCTTCTCAGCAACTTTCACTATGAATATTTTACGAGGATTAATAACAAGAAAACTCTTTTCCTATTCGCTCAACATCTTGTAAGATTAATATCTACAAATTTCTGGCAACCTGCCCTCTGGCACCGGTTGATTGATATTTACAAATTATAATTTTCTTTTTATTAAGTAAATAAGGATCAACAACAAACACCAATACCTCTACAATGAACTATCACATTATAATACTTAATAATATGCCACGAAAAAAAGTACAGTAAAGTTTTGCAGGCTCCTCATAGTTGATAAGTTTTCATTTAAAAAAGTCTTAACTTCGCCTCATTGCTACACACTACGTAGTGTTATTTTTTGGTAATTAAAAAGATTTTTTTGCACGATTTTAAATATAATTAATTAACTATAAAAATAACATTTTCGTCATTTTATGGAAAAACAAGTTTCATTTATCTTTGCGTTGATTGCAAAGTTGTTAAATACAAAGCTTTAGGGCGTCGGTTTTATTTCCACGCCTGTAGCTTGCAGATACGATGAAACTTTCATCCCAAGCTTTCGCTGCTGAAGCAGACGAAACAAATTGTGGATTTATACCACGCTGCCGGGTGCCCTTTTCCAAAACAATCCTTCTTTAACGAACAAAATTATAATTTTGTCCCAATTAAACTTAAAAATTTTACTGTCTTTTTTCTATTCCTGTATTGATTAAGTAGGTAAATATTTTTTTTGAACAAAAGTTTTCAATTGAACTTTATTGTATGTGGAACCTGAAAATAGGCATATTACTGAATTAATTTATTGAAGTCTTTTAACTTTTAAAATTGTAGTCATTGCTTTCGTAATATTCATGATATTTTCATCATTATAACCATGTACAAGTTAAAAAATGGACGTATTTGTTTTGTACAAATAAAAATTAAAAAAACACCATTTAAAATAAACGAAACTCTTGCCTGTCATCCGCCGATAAAATAACGTACGAAAATATACACAAGAGTGACAATGTTTTTACGATATACCATTTCCATTCGTTTGCTCTATGGATAGGTTGTTAAATTACAATATCTACATTCTGACAATATTGATATTTCAACCAAATAGCGATAGATAAGGAACTAAACAATTTGTATTTAATATTAATTACAACAATCACGCGTAAATCAGAAATGAATAAAGGTTTAAAAGCAGTAAATCTTTTTGGACGCACTATAATTTTTTTTTAAAAATTTTAATATTCTAAATTATTTTTACCACCATTACTTTGATATTTTCTCTTATTAAAAGAGAATACACTTATGAACGTTTTGTATTTCTTGTAAGCAACTTAAACAAATCGAAAACTTAACTTTTATAATTTTATATTTTCATTTTTCTTTAGACCTCTTAAAAAACGTATTATGCTTTCTAATTTTATACAGGTATTAGGTAGAAGTTGAATAAATCTAACAGACGCTGTCCTGTCCGTCGGTGTACATTTATTTCATATATACTTATTAAAATAGATGGTAGCTGTTAAAACATATATCAATTACTATAGCGAACAGCTGAACGGTACAGAAACCATAATAAACTGTGCTGAACGTCAACGGGTTGCGAGTAATAACAATAAGGAAAAACATAAAAGATTTCTGTTAAAGAATACATACATGCATTTGTAATTTATTGTAGCCATCATTTGAGATATATTATTTACATTCATTTTAGATTAAAGCAAACACAAGAAATATTAAATTTACTTTATTATAGTGATGCTTTATTCAATCATACACTAATATCATATTAAATTTAAATTAATATATGGCTTAATTAATAACAATGAGTTTAATTTATGAAATGGATACATAAAATTTCTTTTAGTTATTAATGAATGATACCATATTTAATTATTTGTATAATTTAATGATTTTTGAAAGTCTGTCCGGCTTTAATGCAGTACTATAATTTTAGCAAGAATTTCAATTCTGGTTGAACTTTTAAAAATGCTTCTCTGGTCCTTTAGTATTGAGCTCGATATGAGTGTAAGAAAGTCCTGAAGAGCAGTTTTTTAGTATCGTTCAGTTAAAGTCCTCCTAAGTTCCTCCATGTCTCATCTCGCGAACTTTTAAATAGTATTAAAGGAAATCTGCAAAAGAAATTAATCAATGTAGTTTTATCGTTGGACATAGAGGGAGCCTTCGACAGCGCATGGTGGCCTGCTGTTAAGAATAGACTGATTAAAAAAAAAAAATGTCCCCAAAATCTTCGAAAGCTTGTCAATAGTTACTTTACTGACCGAAAAGTCACGGTTGACTATGCAGGATGTTCGCACAGTAAAATTACAACTAAAGG
>DWLS01000191.1:0-37220 GCA_018246255.1 Pachliopta kotzebuea | reverse complement strand
TAATATAGTAGTATTTAGTATGTCAGATGAGTACTTCCCAATATAATAAATACTATACGTGTGAATTCAATGCATAAGTCTTATCATTCTGAATAATTTCAATAGATAGACTCAAATGAACATACGATAACGAGAACGATTTTTAGTTTCCGATTCAATTGTTCGCGAAATGCCGCGTCGGTCCCACCCCGCAATCCTACGTGCAGAGGTCTAATCAATCTGCTTGCACGTAGGAGAGGACCCTAGGATTTGCGCAACAATACTGACTCACCGCGGAATCGAGGCTAGACTCGTTTACAGTAACTTCTATTATACGACGACATCCGCTACTTAGCGGTTGGCAAAAAAGTGTTTATTGATTTCATCAGTTTTTTGAGAAAGCAATTTACAAGCCCGGGGTAATACAGGTTACACAGTCATTACATGTTATCGATATACGTCAAGAAAGACAAACAAGTTTTTGATTAATTTGATGTTAGTATGAAACAAGTTCTACCCGCGGCTTTACATGCGTATTATACAGATAATATGCGTCCTGTGTGTAAGAAATTCAAATTCATTCTCCTTTTCTTACAAAAGGTTAATATATATTTAATTCTCGGTTAAGTAATAATTTACTCCAAGAATTTTCTTCATCATTTCATTTGTCTTTGCCTTCTTCTTTAAATATAGCCAAGAGAATATTTGGTTCCAGTGTTGAACCTCGGACTATACTATAAAGTAATGCTTCTGCGGTTATTTAATAATACTCTATTCTCTTGTTCCATACTAATTGCTATTATACAACATCCGCATTAATTTAATTGTTGGCGTAAGATTATTGTATCAAAGCGCCGCATTGCGGGATGTGTTCTGATGAACGGATTTATTTATAGCTTTAAGCATTTCTTGTTATAATAATATCCATTTTTTTTTATCGGCAATGCGCCAACACTTGATCTCAATTTCGCAAAATGATAAGTGATAATGAGATAGCGTTCTCGTAACGAATACTCTGGCTCTCATATGTTGACGGTCTCAGCGCAGCCAAATTGTCATTTTCGCAAACTTACAGTATGAAACTGGTACATAGTTATGATTCAGAAAACCTCACCATCATTTAAATACCACAATTTATAGCTTCGGAAATTAACCTGCAAACGCGAAGAATATTACAGTCAACTCAAAATATTTTTTTTTAGTATTATTAATATTTTAAGGTTTTAATCTACTAATATGTAAATCCTGACCCTAATTTCATATATGACGATAGGTTAAGAATGATATAGCAAGCTAACTAAGAATACTTGGATCACATATATTAAGAGCTGGAAAGTCCTATTATAATGAGGTGATGAATCTGGTAAGTATGTGGATCCTAAAAAATGTGACCTATAATTTTAGATATTTTAATGTGTTCATGAATGGTTTATAAGTTATTTCTTTGTTTTAAAAGTTTATACAATCTACAATTAAACTTACATAATCATTATCACGAACATCTCTCGGTATTTGTGTCCCTTTTTATTAATATTTATGCTATTAACGTCCAGAGGCCTTTGACACGTCTTACTGGTGTGTAACCCTGGTGGGCGTACCAAGCAAGGTTTGACTTATTATCCAACATAAATCCTTAATGATTGGCCGCCTTGCTCGCTGGATAGACGGCCATTACGCTAGAACGGTGTAAATGAGGCACGTCACAGCGTTTTAGACCTGGCTATTGGTCTAATGCCTTTTAAGTAATAAGAGTGGCGGTCGCACTACGAGCCCGATCTCTATACGAAACTGGAAACCGATCTTAAAAGATCATTGAAATAGAGACATCAAATTTCAATGCTATTAACACTTGCAACTCTCACTGAGAACTAAGTTTGAATTGATTTAAAAATTAATAATTTAATTATTTCTTTTCAGGTAACACCTTAATATATTTTAACTACGGAGTCAGAATTGGTAAATATTAAACTTTAAAGCATTGATATTTGTTTTGCAGCAAAAACAATTTTCTTTCGGATGTGTTCTAAAGACAAGCGGCGACGACTGGAATTTCCTGAATATTTGAGATATCTTTTAAAAATTGGCCAAATGTTCTTAAAAAACATTCAAAGTAAAATAAGCTCTGTAGTTATATGAATATGTGCTAATGTTCCATTTTACATAAATCTACGTACAAAACGCAATTAATGGAAAGTATTTCTTACTACCTATGGGATAAAGTTCTTGTTAATTGATAGTAAAACGGCGTATATAAAAACAAAGTCGGCAACACTCCGCATTTGTCGTTGGCATGCCAACCCATGGCGGCTGGGATCGTGTTTCGGTACATTTGGCAATTTTTTTTGCTGACGTTTGTTATCTTCAGGGAGCTAATCAATCTTATAACTTTTTAGGTTATATGTTAAAATGTGCGTTT
Source organism: Pachliopta kotzebuea (assembly GCA_018246255.1). Lineage (NCBI taxonomy): Eukaryota > Metazoa > Arthropoda > Insecta > Lepidoptera > Papilionidae > Pachliopta > Pachliopta kotzebuea. The sequence continues at coordinate 34,825 of DWLS01000191.1, read as the reverse complement.
CGGTTTGGGAGTTGTAGTAATGATGATGATGTTGACAATGCAGGTTATGAAATTTTAAATAATTATCATAACACAATATTTACATAACACATCAACGACTTCTTTGCTAATATTACTAATCAGTACTTTGTAAGGACAAAGTATATTGTATTGGACAATTTTAAAATCTAAATTATTTAATTTGATTTGATAAAGCTTTGGTATACTATTATATTAATCGTAACAGTAGTAGAATATTACAAAAAATGTTAATGTACTTTTGTTCCTATAAAATAGTTCATATATAGTTAATACGGTTATATTTTAAATATAAATCATGATTATTTTTATTTCTGACCCTTTCGCCAATAGTTACATCCGTCCGTATTGATTGTTTCGTACTTAACGGCTTCATTTTTACGACTCAGTGTCACGAAGTGCTTTTTTTATTTTTATACATCCTCCATTTTATACTCACGTTCATATAATAGCAGTGATAAAGCTGTAGCCATTTAATGTCTTCCTCGTCCATCAATATTTGAAACATTAAACTTAATGCACAATAAATAAAAAAGTAGAATAATTCATTTATGACGAAATTTGTTATATAAATATGGAATATTTTCATTTACGCCACTAATAACTCAGTGTTTGGTTTATCAGTTTAACGACAATAATAATATTTCCCGTCTCAGCATTTGTTAAGAGACTTGATTGATTGTACATCATTTAAAAGCTTGTATGGAAGATTTTAACTTTCCTTCACAAACACTACCTCTAGAATAGTAAGCCCGGTAAGCACTATCTTTAAACCTTTTGTGAGGTCAACGTATCAGAGACGTAATAGTATATAGAATCTTAAAGCGACGTTAATAGTTAAACTACCGTAAATTATTAAGTTCTCTTGGACTTAAGTTTTAATCTTTCTTCATATAACTTTTAATAAAATATCGAAAATATACTCAAAGTAAGTAAATTATTAAACAATATTAAATATAACTCCTCTATTATATTAAATATAATATAAACCAAAGAAAAAAATAAAGGTAGAACACTAAAGATAGAAAAAATGCCTCTGGTTATCCCCAACTGGCAGAGTACCGAGCAAAGTAATAGCATTGTCTATGTTTTTCCCAGTTTCTTAACATAATATTATAATTAAAACCAAAATAAAATTGCAATTTGATATGTTTTAAAAACATTTAAATTAAAAAACCCGTGATAGCTTTGTGGTTTGAACGCCTGCCTTCCACTCCGAAAGTACCCGGTTCGAATCCGGCCTGCACCAATGAATTTTTCAATTTATGTGCAGTTAATATAACACCAACTAATATCACGTGCTCTGACGGTAAAGAAAAATATCATGAGGAAACCTACATATCTATGTGATGACCATCCGTGGTCGGACTAGTATGTGAAATGGAGAATGCATTGGCAAACCACTATATTATAACTGCCAAGAAAGTCGTCGTGTGGTTTTTTACACATGTTGACCACGACCCTCAGTCATGAGTAAATACGACTAAGAAGAAAAAAATTATATCAGCAAATTAGATCAAAGGCGATCAAAGAAATTACCCTTTTTAAATAAACTGGTGGTAATTATGTCTCGCATTTGTAGATCTGTGCGAAAGATTGTAAGCGCGGGAATATTTTCGCTTTTGGCGCGCATCGTTAGTACGGTGCGTTTGGATTTCAATACTGGTGCGCATGTGCCTTTGTTTTGCGGTCGCCTCGCCCTAACACCAGGGGTTATGAAATTTAAATTAACTCACTCCCGTAAGTCTTTTGTTTAAACACATTAATTTTCTGTTATACTCTTTTCCCGTTTACTGCTACAAGGGGCTCCGTCTACGGCATACACAATCACAAGAAGAAATCAAACCGAATTGTACATCGGTCCTCCGAAACAAATAAAGAGGTTGAATAACTTATTTATTTTCTGCACAAATATAATGAATTTGAGTGCTATTGTTTTCGTTATAGTATTATCAATTTTAGACGATAAATATTCTATATTTTAATCTCACAAAACTATTCGAAGTTTGTAATGAATTTTAAATAAGAACTAGTGTTCTTATTTAAAATTAAATACTCATTCATTTCGTAAGGATAATCATAAGGAATTTATAATATTCTTAAAATTGTTAAAAGTTAACATATTTTTTAATTATTCTATTCAAAGACTAGATGAGAAAAACAAAGCATTGTTCTGTCTGTAAATGATAGTATGAAAATCTGTTGCTGAAAATCTTTGTAGGATATATCTATATTATGCTAAGCGCCTTAAAACAGGATGATAAGCTTTGTTACGCCAACAAATTTTGTTTTTTACTTTAAAAAAATTACTAAAAAATTTTATTTAGATCTTCTCTGGATAAGTAGACAATATTTAATAACATAATAGTTAAAAAAAAATTTTTTTTTTGTGTGAAATCACAGCGCCGTGGTACCGTTGCCTTGGCCATCGATCTACTGGCTGCAGTTACGATGACACTTATTACTATTCATACATATTTGAGGAGCTAACTGTAAGTGAGACTTGCGTGTTAGCCACAGCAGGTGATAACTTGTATACCGGATTCTATTTAATGATATATAGTTAGTATTGCACTTGGAAATATGTCTCGTATTTATTAACATTTATACATGAAAACAAAAATGTATGATATTTTTAATTTATATAAAGAAGTCTTGCAGAAGGAAGTTTTGAACAGCGTTGTTATTCCACGTTTATGAAGAATGTTTATTTAAGTTACGGACGCAGTAAAAGATACTTAAAAACATTCAGAGTTATTTAATAGGCCGTGGCCCCGTGGTCCCCATGCTCAGCATCAGATGAGCTGTATACGTCGAAAGGCGGGTCAGCCCAATCATCATCAGACATTGCCCAACAGGATTATTGTTATTTCCAAATTAAAATTTTTCAAATTTACGTCAATCCATCAGGCTAGCAGATTAAGCACTTACAATGTTAAAACTTGGTTTAATGTTAAAAACTGGAACACGTCAAATTGACGGACGTATAAGAAAGTTTAATACACCATATATGCAAATCGGCAACATGTTACTGTTTAAAATAAATGAGAAGAGACAGTTAATTACCTTGAACTAAGTTTAAAAACAAACAGACTCTTAAATATATTTTAAAACATTTATTGTTATATAGTTAAAATTCACTTCAGCATACACGAGCTGATTGCTTTATAAACTTCATAAAATTAAGAATACCTTATGTACCCCTAAGACGAATTTCTTAAAGCTGGGCTATTAATAAAATATTTTAACGTTTTAATTTCTCCTCAACTCATTAATATTTCACGATCGAGGTAATTTAAAATCTAAACGCCCGCGTGGAAACCGTTATTGGGCTTTCGTCTGATTTAATAAACCACGGTGTTGCTTACCTAAGGTCTGTAAATGTTCACTTAGCATAACAGAGCAAGCCGGGTCGTTTCGGATTCAAGTCACACCATCGCTTAGCGATACCGTCTTTGCCCCGGCAGGTGACCCGGCCCGGGACCATGTGGGGAAGGTAATAAAGGTCTCGTAACAACGGCCTATGCACTTCTTTAAAATTAATGAAACAATCAAATTGCTTGCAATGTATTTAAAAACAAAATGTTTTAAATCTTTCATAAAAGGGAGGAGTGGCCAAGCGTATTTACATGAAAAGGAAATTGCTCAGAAAATTAAGTAAAATCGAAGTTGAATATCAAAATCATTAGTTACGTATATTTAGATTATTATGTTTCAATAGACAGTTAAACCAATGAAATTTAGAATAAAGTTGAGCTTGAATAAGAAATTATAGATTATTAAGTGTTGAGACAAAAAATTTTGCCTCCTGTTCTTCATTATTGCTCTTGACCGAGTGGTAGTGGTCATCACTTCAGGATTGTCTCTGTTAACACTAAAAATAAAAAACAAAGGAAAAAAAATACATTTGTACTAAAATTACTTTTTTTGAATTTAATTAAAAGTAATTATTTTTGTTCTCACGTTCGTGTGTAACAAGTTTTTAAACTTTACCTTTTCCTCTGACATCGTTTTTTTATTTGTTTTTAATTGCAATGAAAGTGGGTAGATTAGGCCTAACTTTCTCTGATTGTTATTTTTCATTGAATGTGAAAACAATTCTTATTACATTTGTTAATATATTGATTTTTGAATAAAAGTAATTATATAACATATATATTGTATAGACAGTCACCACACGTCATCATGGTGGTGAGTCCCTATTGAGATCTACCGAAATCTGAGATCATCTAGGTAGGTAACACCGCAGCTTCTATTTCTCCCGCCAAATAGTTATGAGCAAACATCACTGTTTTAGTTCGAAGGGTGCTGCATGCAGGTGAAATTACCTTGGTAACGAGACCTAACACTTATATATCAAGGCGACGGGAGCAATGTGGTGTTATGTATACCATCTCAACCAGCCCGTTGCTATGGGTAGGCGTATCACTTATCATCAGATGAACGTAGTGTTCGTTTCCTCGCCACGTCGAACAAAAATAAAATCATCAGTCTTATTACTAGGAGTCATTACTTTTAGCAAATTGTGATAGTGAAACAAATAGCATAAGCCGACAAGAGATTTAAAGAGAAAAGTTTTCTATTAAAAGAAATGAAAATAGATCTCTTATGAATTAAAAAATATATAGTTTATAAATAATTTCAAAGGCTCGTTGTTGTCGTATTGTATAAGTTGAATTATTTGTTAGCACAGTGCCGGTAACATTTGATGTGATAATGTTTGTGAAGATCGAGACATTGCATCAGGCTGCAATGCAGTCAGTTATTCACGCCGCGTGCCGACGAAAGCTGAGAAAGAACCCATTACTTGTGACATACGGACAGACAGCATCGCGAGCGATATTAATGCAAACAATATAACCGCAGTTGTCTAATGATATTTTCCTTTACAATTATCTCTGTACAGAAACCTGTAGAAATTTTAAATTTCATTAACAAATTTTTTACTCAAGAGATTTTTAGTTGATTATTTAAACCTTTCCATATTATCATTATATATAGCGTTTCATATTCTTAAAAATAATAAACAACCCGAATTTGACACATGCTCTATACCTTACAAGATATATACCAGTATTGCCAGTCATTGGTATTTTTTTGCTTTTTCTTCTTCTTCTACAGTGCTAACTTTGACCTTTCATGTCTTCTTAACCGGAAGAGCTAAAGACTTTTTATTTAAGTTTTCTTGTCTTTTCATCCTGTACTTTACTTTATCCCAAAAGAGTATCCACTTGATTCTTCCGGTTTAAAAGTTTCAAGCGTTACCGAGTATTAAAGACAGTATTAGTCTCTTTTACACAGATGCAAATGTAATAGAGACTACAGTGATAATAATAATTAAAAATATGAAAACATATTTGAAATTTGCTTTAATGAAAATCAGATTTAAACGTTTTAAAGATACTCGTGTTTGTGCGCAAATAACGTTCACAATCGTTTACGGCTGTATTCAAACGAACGAGTTGAGGAAATACAACTCATTACAAGGGCCTCTATATATAGCGACGCTGTCCGTCCGTCGGTCACGTACGTTACCCATTAATACATGTAACTAAGAACGGGGGAACGCTGGAGTTGGCCATTGTACATTGCCACCCGCATGAATAACTTACTGGGGAAGAAATATGTAAAAAGATATTTCGAAAGACGTAATTACTATCGCTTGAAATGACCATGTGTTCGTTATCAACCCTCCAAAAAAATACAACATCTTTTTTTTTTAATTACCACAAAATACTCATCATTAAGTGATCTATCAAATAGAAGATACTCTACTGAATTTTTATCGACATACACACAAATTTGCGTGAAACTTCAAACACCTTCAAACAGAAATAGTTTTTAAGCAGAGTATCATAATCATGTGGAAAATGTCTATAGTTTCATATACAGTGTAAACTCTTTGTAACGATAAACTCTCTATAACATAGGCAAAGATCACAATGTATTTGGTTTACCTTAAAACCTATACATTGACACACTCTTTATAGCACAACAGCTATTCTCTATAACAAAAAATATTTTTATATTTACACACAGAAAAGATAAATACACACACAATAAATAGAATATATAAGAAAATACAAAACAAGTAAAAGCAAAGCAAAACACGTCAGGCCAAGTTAACTGACTATATGTTTGTATCAAAAATATACATATAAAGATTATTGTTAATTCGGTTATTTTTCTTCACTCCATATAACGATAAAAAATACTCGGTCCCTTGAGTTTCGTTATAGAGTTTACAATGTCATTATAAATCATTTTACTATAGCGTAAGAATTATATATTCTGTTAATTTTATTCTTCCAATGGTAAGTGACTGTACTTGTAACAGATGCTTAACCTTTAAAGCACATATGTTATTATTTTACGATTCGAAAGACTGTAGTATTTTTAGTAATACCCGTCATATTTATACGGAAGCATGTGTTTTTGTGTTAAATGCATGTCATGTTTAAATGTGTGATTTATGAGAACGTTTGTCAATGATTATAAAACATACGGTAAAAAAAAATCTCCATTCATGTGGTTTATAACTTATTCTTTTTCAGATTTAATAGTCTACGTCTATCTACTATCCTAATTGTGTCTGCTTACGGACATTGGCCTCTCCATTTCCCCACGTCTGATAATCTATTGCCGTCTGCATCAACATCTTTCAGTTTCTCGGCAGATATCATCATTCCGCCTTTTAGATGGTCAATTTTCCCGAGTGTTTCCGTACCAATCTATAGTAATTTGAAAGTATCTCAAGACATTATTTTACTAAGCAGAATTTTTTTATAGAACAACCTATTGAAAAAAGGAGGAATAATTTTCTAGTCTTTTGATGTATTATCATCTTCACCAAAAGTGAGACCAGCTTCCGTGTTACGAAGTGAAAGTTTGAATTGTATGTAGGTCTATACAAACCTTCAAGTGAAAAACTTGTTCAAAACATTTGGTGTAATATAAATTTCTTACCGTGTATCCGGAGCAGCCTTCGCGAAAGGCGTGCCATCGTGCAATTAAAATTTTGGAACAACCTTCAAACATCAGGCTATAACAAAAAATATACAATTAACGATCTTTCGTATCTCGTTTGGCCATTGTTTACAGCGAACCATGTCATATTTATAGTTAAATTTTTTTGTAACATTTTTTTAATATACTCAATTAGATTACTTGTAAAGTTACCAGCTAAATATGCGTGTATATCTTCGTAATCCCGTTTCCATCGTATCATATTCAACGAATGTTAACAATAAGTCTCCAAGCTATAGGAACGTCACAGGCTGTACTCTTTTTTCTGTAATGTACATTTTGAATTTTGTATCTGTTTATAATATATTTAAATAAACATTGAAACATTTGAATGAAGTAAAATATACGAATTGTAAAGATGATTTCCAGCTCTGTAAATTTTCATAATATCAATTACAGTCTAGATTCAAAATGTAATAAAAACTTTATTGGAGCTCCAATATATTTTAATATTGCTATAAAAACAGTAATACAATCTATTTGTTTTTGTGTTAAATTAGTTCGAAAAGTAGGTAAGTTTAATTAGACAAAACAGCAACAGGATATATTATTCGGTTTCAGTGTGTGATGCGAATTATTGCTGGCTTCAAATGTTTAAGGGGAAATATTAATTTCAGCGTAAAGGAAATTGCGACATCCGTCCTAATTAAACTCAGTTTCATATCTAAAACGTATGCTATTTAGATTCCGAAACATATTACTGTATTTTCTGTTCTAACAACTCTTAAACAGTTCTGCTAGTTATATGTCTGTTGCAGGAAGGTATTCACTCAATCGAAATAGTTGACTACACAAACGGATCTCTTTGAAATTTTCCATTTATTTCAGTGTTTCCTTTTTTACGTTTTTAATCATTCGTCTTCCGGCTGAAACGGCGGACGTGTCGTAATACTCTACTTCTTACTTCCTCCGTTTTATAAGGAATGTCGGAAATGTCTTTGAATTATTACGCCTATTGTAATTGGGCTATGGGGTCCAACAACATTTACATTTCCTTGCGTCTGATAGTTAAATTGTTTCCTTCGCAATACGTCTACATTTTTTCAAATGAAAGTTTTGATCGTATATTTAATTTTTAAATAAAAGCAAGGAGTTCTTACGTAGTAGGAGTTATTTATGTAAATTGAATATTGGGTTGTTCTAATTTACTATTATAGTTAGGGCCAAAAGGAATCATAAAAAGTTGTAAATGGATATCATTTTGTGTCTTTGCACTATTTAAATTTTTTGATTTTAGTCATTATCATCACCATCATCAGCTCATCCTTTCTTATCCTTATCATCCCACTTTATATATCCCTCTGTTACCAGTACACATTGGCTTCCCACATGATTTTGTGTTACAAAGTAAAATAATCAAAATATTTCGAAGCTCTAATCCCCTGTAATATTTCATATACAATTAGTCCCATCGATAATTTTTATCAAACATGTATCGTATAATCGTAACATATCTTACATTTAACAACTTAAACCTCTGATAACTTTGAATAAGAATTTATTACCGACGAATAGTAATGAACCTCTAATAATATTGTATTTAATGTTTATCAAAAGGTATATCTTGTTTCTAACGTAATCTTCATCTTCTAATCTCAGCTACCATTAACTTCGTCCTTCCCAGTATTCCTTTAGATATATCAACTTCATAAGGATATTTAAGTGTATTTATTTTGCTACTAGTTAGTACATCGACTTGGAAGTTTTATTATATTGTCTTCTTTAATATTTTTTAGTTTTTATGGGTGGAGATTGATGGGATACTTAAACATATTACAAACTCTAATATTTAACCAAATATCACTGAATTGTATAATTCTTTCGATACTCAATAGGTTATATTTTTGTGATATTTTAAAGCTAAACCATTAAATTGCCCCTAAGATTTAATTTCTTTCTAAAAATATCGACTTCATTCTTAATGAGATAAACTTGGTTGTTTACAGCAAGGGGTCTACCATTACCTAAATTGATCAACCCCTATCAATAGAGCGTTAAAATGTTATGTAAATAAAGTTGACAGAAATAACTGCTCTCGCGACTAGGCCAGGTATAATGTGACCATGCTACACAATTTCCTGACCAGGATATTCTATAATAAAAATGTCTTTGATCCTGTCTAGCATTTGTCGTCTCTCTCTAAGGATTCACTAGACTAGAATACTTTTTGTGCCATTGAGATAATTTCGCGCTTATAATTTAGAATATTTCATTACGCGAACGGCGCTCTTATTGTTCCTACTACTGAAACCAGGTATCTCTCTTTAGAGCTGAGATCATTTATTTATATCGGCAATAAAGGATTACATAAATAAGCAAATAAGTATTTCTTTAATCTAAAATTGTTCTAAATTACACAAGGATTATGTTAGAACAGAATTTCAGATGCCTAACGAGTGCCCTAAAATATTGTTCCATAACAAACTTTATATAGTTTTAGATAATTTTATAGATATTTTTAAGCTTTATATAGTTCTAGATAATTTCCTAATATCGTAAAAACTATAAAAAAACCTCCGGTTTTTTGAAAAACTTTCAAAAACTAAGAACTACATATAATATAAACTAGTTCATATCTAAAGTTTAACATAATGAGACTTTTAACCCTTAAGTTACATATTGCTTTAGTAATGCTTTCTGCACCTATGTAGTAGAAATGCGTTATTCTATCAATTGTCCGTATTGTCTTTACTATCATCATCTTCCTCTGGTTAATAATTGATGTCCAAGGCGATCGGTCTGATTGCATCTAAATCCTGTTTCTTGTGATTTTTTTCTTTGCAAATGCATAAACTTTTTACTTGGTAACTTATTGTGAGAAGTAAGTACATCATCTATTTCAATAACTTAATCATTGCAATTCCCTCAACTGTGATTAATGTACAAATTTACATCACCATTTTGTAAGATATAACTTCGACTGGGTTTTTAAAACTAAATTGTCACCCTAGTCGTAACCCTGCCGTGGAAGTGATGCCCAATTAGTAGTCTCGGAAAGTTCAGTATTACCTTACAAGTTTTTGTACGGATCGCATCACAATCTGAAAATTGTAATTTGACTACAGGCCTGTATCAGATTCTTGCAAAATATGTTTGGCTAAAAATAAGAAAAACTTATACATGTTATTTATAATAATTAACCTAACTGAACCGCTTTGCAGTTAAATAACACATAAAATTTATGTTTAATTTAAAAAATTGCAGATGGGGTTCGTTACTTACGCTATTCATTTTAGTACAATAATCTTGATGTGGCAACATATACGTGCTAGTGCACTCTACTCCTTACTCCGACAGCAGAAGTCTAAACCCCATTAGTTTATTGCGAAGTCACATTTACTTGGGCATATTATTAGCATTTTTATATTTAAAAAAAATAAGTACCCTTAGGTTCAGACAGTCAGTAAATATAAGAGTTTGCTTATTAATTAAAATTGTTTGCACAAAAATTGCATGTCTGTGCAGACTTTAAATGTTACCTCTTTACCGTTTATTACTCTCTTTATTTAAACAGACCATTCGCCAACTCGCAATTGGCCAGAAAGGATATATCTTGTGAAAGAAGGCCCCGGTTCCCAACAGTGGGAACATTAATGGGTTTTTAAATATGTTAAACAAACCACTCGCTCTTTAAATTCGTAAAAAATTTTACTTTATTCATTAAACTTATATCGATTTGGTAAACATTTATTTTCTTTATATTTTCGTCTTCGACTGTATGTAAAACTTAGTACCTTTTATGATACCGAGCCACCTGGTGGCAAGTGGCACTTGTTACTAGTAACAATATGATATCACTCGAGATGTTTGCACAGCACCAGATTTAGCTAACTTCGCGTCATAAGACGTTACCTAGATCTCGTTAGCATAATAACTTCATGCTTTGTTTAGAATATTTTAGGATATTAAGTTTTTAATTAAACAACGAATAATTTATAGAAAGACGTGTCTTCTAGCGATATTCTCGAGTCGAATTTAAAATTTTATGTCCATAATAAAATGAAGAAGAATTATATCGGGTTCTTCTGTTATCTGTATGATAAATGGGTGCACTATCAATCATACAACTCGATGTCCGCGTGCCGCGAATCATGACGCAAACCAGCGCTACAAACAGACATGTCGGCACCTGGTTTTATCTGTGTTATATTTTTTTTATCGAATCACTATTATCATATATCTTTTAGCCAATCGATGCCAACTGCTGAATAATAGGCCTTACTAATCGATTCCAAGTACTACCGATCTGTTGTCACCTACATCAAACATTTAAAATAAACTCATCGTTTTCGAATTCGTTTATAGAAAATATATAGGTTATAAGTTACTTATAATATCAATAAGTGTTTTTGCTATTTAACTAAATAAAATATCATTCTTCAAGGCCAATGTACGTCCACTGCTGAACACAAGCCTACTCTAATAGTTGGGGGAATTGAGTCGTCTTCTACCACGTTGACCCAATACGGGTTGATGGGGAGCCAGAGTTTTGTTTCTTGATTAACAGGATGCACCACCAGGTGAGGTTAGCTTCAGTCCCGTGAAGTGTTGTGTGAGACCTTTTACATCCATAAAATATCCTTATCAGTGTCTTTTTCAGACGTATCGTGTCCCTAATCACTGTCTCAAGTTTAACTTTACCAAAAATCTACAAGAGTTAATTGTTGATGCTAATTTAACAAAATTAAACGTTTTTACATTTTTATTATCATTAAAAGAACATCAAACCAGTTAAATTACGAGTTGTTTATGTAGAAACTTGTCTGAGATTAAGAAAAGAGGTAGCTCTTTTATTCAACTAAATTTGTACTAAAATATTGTTAATGCATGAAGTCGCACTGCGGGTTACCGACGCTTTGACATTTTAATTATTATTCAATATATATATATAAGTACAGAGACACTCATATTTAATAAAAAACAATTTATTGAAGCAAATTTTCTAATGTAAAAAGTTAGAGCGATCTACCAGTGGAAAACTATAACTATTTTTATATATTTAATTTGCTAAAGCTTTTCTGTTTCTTGTTGAAATAGCCAGACAATTAAATATTATGCTGAACCCAGAAAGAACACAGAAAGTTGTACTTGCCAAAATATTGTAAGTAATTTTTCATTAATAATTTGTTAACATTATAGAACAGTAAAATGATCGATTTTAAAAATGTATGAGTATTTTAGTATTGTCAGTTCCAGAGGACATCGATCGGCGGTTACCTTTAACAGAATTTTTTTATAAATCCCAAGACGAATTAAAAATGTATTTAACGCCATCGATGACCAACTTGATTAAAGATAAAGAGGTCGATAATAAATATTTGCTTAATTTCAAGAAATGAGGACCGGTATTTACAACGTAAGTGTGGTATTGAAGAATTTTGTGGAAAGTCTTTTTTTTATCCGCACTTTGTAACATTGCCCACTGCTGAGAAATATACGTGTATATTTAAACAGATATGATGCAGTTTTATAATATTAATGATAGAAGCGTGTACTATGCTACTCTATTGCACTTACTTCGAATAGAAGTTAAGTACTATGAGATATATATTATTAAACTTTATAATCTTTAGCGACACGTAACACTATTCTTTGATGACGTTTAATTCTGGTGCTTGTCCTATTGATGCATCTTGTCGGGTGTTGGCTCGTAGACCCGAATACCAACGCGTAAAAGCAATAACTACAACTTATCAATACATTTTCCGTGTAGCAATTTGCGAAATTACCGGCAAAACAATTTCGTGTGAAAAATACAACATTTCCTTGCGTTCATTTCATAAGCACAAAGAAATTTCGTTTCCAATCATGCAAAGTTCACCAACCGACAGATTGCACCTTACTCTTAGCTAATTATACAGCTTTTCGGAATGAACAACGATTACCCCATTGAACGTTTAAAATGCCAACTACATACTGCTCCATATAAAGTAGAACATTAATATTAATAAGAAATACTTCGTTATATTTTACAACAATTAATATTTTTTTTTTCTTTATGCACATTTTAAAATTATTTTAATACAGTGATAAAAGAACATTTACAACTACTTAAACAAGAGATAGAACAAAGCCAACAAAATTCTGTTAGAGGTAAATTATAATTATATTCAAAAACGGAAATACGCCGCTTGAACCCAACTGACGGGTCAAGTGACCTTGCCAGGCAACCTTCCAAGAAATTATCACGCAAAATAAAACCAAATGGCACCCATGGTTGATGGGCTGAGGGCTAAAGTAGACTAGTTCCAACTGCTTTCGTTTGAACAACAAAATATAATTCGGACTCTATTCTTATAACATACGATGTATATCCTTCTAAACGAGACCTGTTAAATTTTTTGTGCTATAAAGAATCATAAAAAAGACCTAAAATCTACCAATCCATGTGACCATCATTCTTCATCAGCAAGCATTAACACGTCTGCTGTATAAGTAATTACCAGGTTAGAACACTGGACACATCTTGTCACAAACATCCTCTTATTCTTTTATCGATTAGTCCCGAATGATTTATAGTTGGCTTCTTTATTTAACATCATTCATTTTGGTGGTCATCAATCTTGACATTAACATTTTTAAAATCGTCTTATTGGCGCTATATGATTAATAACTTAAAATAAGCAATCCGAATTCCTGAAGTTGCGAAAGGTTAACTATTAAATATAGCTTAAGATTTAGAAGCGAAAAGCTGAGTATTTGGTGGAAGCCAATGAGAAAGGTTGGCCGTCAGGTTTGAGAATTTGTGTCTGTCTTTAGCCATATGGATTAGTTGCTTTACATTGGAGATACCCAACCACTCGCTAATGTTTCGCAGCTAGGAATTTTTTTGGCGTACATCGTATCTTTGCTCGTCATAACAAGTTGAAGCAGTTCAAGTCTGTCGTCCAGATCATGTGTCTAAAATACCTGACGACCAATCTTCAATAATGGAAACTTTAAGAGGAAGAAGTAAGGAGGATCTCTTTTGTTGGATATCGTCTAGTTAAGTACTACAGCGGCGACTATTAGTGCGGCCGAATACCAGAATGTACGTAAACAATACTGTAATCCGACGTGAAGGAGGGTAGCTAGGGAAGCTACTGGGTAACGAGATTTTAACGTCGTGTGTCGTAAAACGATAAACATAACGTTATCCGGATTTCGACTGTTCATCAAATAAAAAAATTGTTTATGTCCGACAGTGGATCAACAAATGATGATGAAGAAGTTGTTATTCTTAGTAATCTTTATGCAACTTTCGCAGTTCTCTTCCGAGAACATTATGTTAAGCAAGTTTGAACTTGGTTACAAATGCAACGTGTTATGCGATGCATCGCCGAATGCCACACGCGAGATAACGGTCACGCTGCTCAAAGTAAATAAATTTTACAATCTCTGTTTATTACATTATCGATGGGGCCGCGCTCGCTCACACGTACACAAACGTAATCCACGCGTAAAAACGGAACGAAATCCTAACAAAGGTAAATTATAACATGACTTAACAAATTTTATTTATCTATTAACATGGCTCTGTACCTAATTTATTTCCGCGTAGATCCTTAGTTTGGTTTCTGGTCCTTATGTTATGAGGTTTGTTTACCCCGCCTGGCTATCTGCAACGACGATATTGTAAAGTTGCCGCCATAACATCGTTGTTGTATTCGTGCTGTCAACGTCGCGATTTGTTGGTCGACCGATCGCGCGATAAATCGGGCGCGGCGGTTACCGCTGCCTGCGGGGAGGAAGGGGACGCGTCACTCGGCAACGACGCCGGTACACGCTCAACCCGGTCAGTTAGTCGCCGGCTTTACTCGATGGTGAACGTATACGATACGACCTAAGACTAGTGCGTACGAAGCAACTTTGTTACAAAACTTGTGCCGCACTGTTATCAAGTGGATTGATTTTTTATGCAGTGTTCGCTATTTCTGTGACGAATGTGGTGTTTAAGTGCTAAAACTAATACTCATTAAACGTGTTGAAACACGAGCCGATGGTCCTATTGAATAGTAACATGAAAATAAACGGTAAAGTAAACAACACTGCATGTATTCAAATTTATCCATTTATTACGAATGCTGCTGTGTATCTGGATGATCTAATGATCTTGGCTTGCACGACGCACGATGCGTTATTCACACTTTGCGATTCGATACGATCCCAATCGATTCGTCCTACACGGAACTAGAGAGCCGGGCTTCATTTCATAATATTATTAAAATGTATGCGACGACATCCCGGACCACCTAAACGGCCAAAACAATGGCGGACCTTGCTTCTCCCAGACGGCATTGACTCTCCAAATGTAAATTTGAGTTGGCACGAACAATCAAACACGGTGTGCCTAGGAATCAATACAAAATGAATAAAGCCTTGTGTGTGTGACCCTGTTGCGCCTACGGGACCAGCCACAGTGGGTGGACGGCATAGTTACCGACCCGCCTAGAACGACAGTGGGTGTTTGAATGGAGCCAGTTAATAATAATGGTGAGATTTAATCACCGTCATAGAGGTTTACGCAACAAGCTGCAAGCATGCCCGTGGCTCATTACTGTAGAAAAGACCTCAAAAATATCAAATCAAAAAATTAGATACTAACATTTTATTCTGGTAGTAAATGTATCTGAACGTAATTAGGTACTAACCAATAATTTCTCTGCTTCCTCTATACCTATATCGGAAACTTGTTAGACTTCAGTACTTTTTGAGTAAGGATAGAAACCCTATGAAGTATTTCATCCTGTTTGTAGGTAGATTTCGTTTTGCACATGTCGCCATAAGGAGTTCGGATGTGGACTGACAAAAAACAGAACGCCCTGTGCGCATATGTTTCGTCTTTGAATTAGGAGCAAAGTTTTTCACACGACATAAAAAATTTGCTATTATTATCTAAATATAATAACAATCTGCATTACTTGTTAATAGTAGAGGAGGTAAGTTTAAGTTGCCAGACACCAAATGTCGCAAAACATTACTAGATTAAAGAGACATGGTATGTCTCAAAATGATGACAACGTGCGGTTTATTACCTTTTTTACACACCTTGTTACGCACCTAGCATATTACCATCAAGCCTTTTGGACTTGTCGCTTTAATAAAAAAAATCAATAACTCCTGAAAACCATTTTCAACTTTTTATTTCATTACAAAAAAATATGCGCTATATTTTAACATAACGAAAATAATGACGTAACAGACAAGTCCTTCCGAACACAAAATTAAATTAAAATTTAAATTACTCAATGTTACTGTGTTATTACCAAATGCATCTGGTGGTAATGATGAATGAGTTTGGCCAGGAAATAAAAAAAAACTACGAAAAGAAACCTTGCGCAGGCGCGGGCGGCACGTGGGCCGGCAGATGCGCGAGCGCATCGCGCACTCGCCTACTCATATTCAAAGCTATTATCTTCACGAATTGTGCCCACATGCAACTTAATTTAAATATTAGGGTATGAAATTCATTATAAAAAATAATACCAACTGTTTTTACACTCTACTGCAAATCTTCCTAAACTCATTAATATCAGTAGAATGGAAATTAAAGGATCCCTTAGAGAATCTAGACGGTCGACATCCATAGATTGAGATGATTATTGCAATTTTTGTTTCTATTTCTTTCACTAACAGTACTGAAATCAATGTTGAGTGTTGATGTGTAGTTTAAATCGGTGGAGGTGGATTTATCAGCTTGAAATAATTGTAGATCTTGCATTAGATTTCGATACGAGTAAGAGTAAAAAATATTTATTGGAAATTCTGTGTTCAATGACTTTCAGAATACATGACTGTGCGAACTCGGTTAAGTTCCATAGAGGTCAAGTCCGGCTCAAAGGATCGCGTTTTTCTATCGATTATGATCACCAGCAACTACTAGACGTTGCCTTTTACGGTAACCCGTGCCGTGCCATGCCGTGCTGACAACTGTGAGATCGTCGCCTCGCCCTCTCTCCTGATAACCATCGGCACACCTTGGTGGTGGTTTGATAGTTTCACTGTCCCTGTACTTTTAAAGCCTAGACTATAAATAATGAAATTTTATTTTTAAAACAAATCTTTCACAGAAAAAATATTATTAGTTTATACTTTTTTTTTTAATTGATCGTTGATCTCATTTTCACATGATATAAAATGATAATGATTGCCCATACTGTCCTGTTTCTCATAAACAAAATGTTGTTAGTACTTTTCTCTTTATAACTATGAATTTATATTGTTTTTAGTATGTTCTCATTGTTGTTAGAGTAGCTGAAGATAACTTGGCCGATGCTGGTGGAGAACAATACTTTATTTTTAAATTGATAATTTTGTCATAAATAATAATTCAATTTAAAGTTTGATTTTTGTTTTCAAATGGAAGCCAGCTTCAGTGTAAGTTAAAACAAAATGCAAATATTACGATCGCAAGAGCAGCACATGTAAACTAACTTAAACAAAGTAACCTGGGGCTTAGTTTAGTTCATAAGTGGAAACGTGTAATCCAATATTCTGTTCATAAACATTATTGGCGGTTTGTTCGAGAAGTGAATACTATGTGAGTTTGAGCAAACATTTCCTAGCTAACTTGAAGCGTAGCCGATGTTTGAATGTTATATGAGTATATTTGTGTATGCTAATGTAACAGTCTAAACATGTGCAAAGTAAAGTCTTAACATGTCAAGGACGTAGATAAAAAAAATATCTACAAATTCCTATATATTTAATTTTACTACCAATTTTACTATTTTTATATTCAATTTAGTTTAATACTATCTGCACTTTCTCTGTACACGTTTAAACTTGGTCAAATCTTTGCGCTAGGCGAGTAACAAAATTTTCTTTTACTTGATATACTTACTCAGCATAATTATTTGTGATATCAGTTATATTAACACATCAAAACATTAAATTTCTCTTTCAAATATGAAACTGGTTCCCTGCTTAAGTATTTAATTAAAATTAATAAATTTTATATTAGACTAGTGGGGTAACGACATCACGTAAGGCGAATACGAAATGAGATTTGAAACAAAACATGATATTAAAGAAACTGGTTTACCGAATGAAGAAAGTGGTAATTCTCTAAAATAAACAATTACTGAAGCTGATAAACACAAAGAAATCTTTACCATAGCAACAAGATTTACCGTGGAAGATATTTCCTATGACAGTTAACAAATGTCCCGTTCTTTAAATAACTATTTTTTTTGTAAATTTTTAAATTTTCTAAAAAATATTTACTGATTTTGATTGTTTCAAAAAAGATTTCTTTTTGCATCGTTTATTGATTGTAAGTGTCGTTACCTGTTTTTGATATCCATCTTCACAGTCCCCTGATTACTGTACTTCGCTCTATGTATTGCAGCGTATATATCTTGGAATTTGACAACGCTGATATTAGCTAAGAATCACACGTAAAGAATTTTTGTTTCTTCTTATTTTTTTCTGGAAATTTCATCAAAAAACTAGAAACGTAAATAATCGGAAGTTGGATTTCTATTTTATTTTAGAGTAGGAGAGACATTGGCTCCTATTCTCAATCGAGTAGTTTATTATCCATCAACAGCGTCACTTTTAAAATTTATCTACGTTGAATCTTTTTATTAAGATACAGTAATTTGTATAAATACAAAACAAACTTTTATTTTTCATTCTCATTGTGTGATATCTCTGATCTTCAAAACACTGGGCACGTACCTTTCCACCTGCCTGCCAGCTGCACGGATTTACAACTGTCAGATCAAAATTACTCCCTTAAGGATACTTACGGAACGCAGCTGACGTCGTAAAAAGTGGTGGGTCGTATTCCGAGGTGGTTACTTTCAGTAATCACTGATATTCATCATTTGGATATTCGGACTAAGAATAATAAAAGTGATTTATTTTTTAATTTGATTCCATATAGCAAAATCAATTTGAGTCAAGATTTGCGCGGTTAAAATGGTTTTCGGTTATTTTCCTGGCTTTATAAAGGGAATATACTAGTTGACTAGAATTTTATCTACCCTCTAGTTAGTTGCGGCTTTAATTCTCGGTCTGCTACCTTAATAGCCTGCAGTCCAGAGTGTCAAAGAATTTCGTTCATGTTGTCACAGAATTTGAAGTTACATGTTAGGTTATTGTTGATAAAAATCCTTAATGCAATTTTATTACATAATTATACTTTATTGAAATCTTGTTTTTATAAAGATGTTTAGACTTCATTATTTTACGTTGTGTAGGAGTAATCACACGCCCCCGCCTCTCCGTCTGCGAAGGAAATAGGACCGAAAATAAATCGCCCTTACACCGAACTCACTAAAATAGAGTCGAACGCTGTACGCCTCCCATTTCTCCGCGACCATTACCGTATCCTGTGCTGCAATATGTTAGCTTCTAGTGCACGTTTCCATTGAGCAATTTATAATTATATATCAAGATAAATGTTATGTCTAAAGGTAATGTCTTTCGGTTTCAAAAATGCTGAACCAATTTTAGTCTAGTGAAGGGAACTCCATCGTGTATCCTCAGCTAAATTGCGGACGTTAACTTATAATCTGCGAGTCCAGCATCTGATGATGTACCAGTCGATCAAACAACTAGAAATATTAAGCATCATTAGAATAGAGCTTAGCTAAATGTAACAAAATTTTATTTTGTGATTATCACTATCCTTTATAATATTATATTTATAAGGTTTACATCAAGCGTGTTGTAACATTGTTTTAATATTTCAATGTACAACTAGTTGATTGAAAAGACGGATTCTAGTTAAGCGCCAAATCGATACAATATTGCGTTCGGCGTACGGTTTGCGTATTGTTCGCAAACATACTTCGGTGACGTACATCATTAATCATTTCATTATTCTCGTACTAAATTTTGATTTTCAATATGAATACCGTTCGTTATTACTATGAAACCCTTAATAAATGACCCAGCGCGATGAAAGTGATGATTCCGTAACCATTCCGTAGTAGTAACGTTTAGGTGCTGACTGTGGGCACAGTTGTAATTGTACCTGTGATGTATGCTCACAATATCCGTCGATACGGATGTGAATGGTTTTTTTTTTCACCATTTTAATTTTTGAACTATCTCATCCTTTTTTTTCTCTTAGGAATGAATTTGTTGGTGGAAATAAATTTAAATGTTACTTTTTTGTTTCTTTTACACGTGCTTACCGTATACGTAAAAGTAAATATTTAGGTACCGTGTAATTTAAGGACACTGTCTTCCAAATATAATTTGATCTATTTAAAATTTTTTATTTATGAATCTTAAATTATAATTTTTGGAGCTTAGGTATGCCACATGATATTAAAGGATCCGTTTTTGAGTTTTCCAGGTTCATTGTGATGGACAAATTTCTGGAAAACAAGCTTCTGATAGACAGTAGAAGAAATGATTCCAACGACATGGAGTGAAATAGGTTTAAAAACTATCAACTGAAAAGAATAGCTAAACATCGGAATAATTTTCAAAATCTAACCTCCTTAGAAGAAGAATGGTAATGATGATTTCGTATCTGCAAATTAAAACTGGTAAATGCTTTGGGTCTGTTAGTAATTATTATAAGTTCTTAAGGTTTGTTGATTCAATTTATATTTATCGAGCCGTTTTGTCAAATACGTCGTAGATCTACGATGTCATACTATTTACACTGCAGTGTCGCATGCATGTTGTTTAGAATCGGAACGATGTCCGATTTTCACTAAAGGGCTTATCAAAACTCGACAAACATGATGGACGCTATCACCTTTATCATGTCAACACAAATATTGGACTAGCTTGCCTTTTATATCTCTATTTCATAATTCCAAATAACGAACTACGTTATTCTAAATTATGAAATAGAGGAAGACATGATATTTTGTTACTATTGCTATATAGTATATTATATGACCTTGCGTCTCAAGGCGACTAGCGCTAAGCACTGCTGTGTGTACCATCTTAACAAACGCCAATTTCTTATTAGCAGGTGTATTACTTACCATCAGGTGAACTCTTCCCTATCGTCTCGTCTCGAAAAATAATAAAATTAGGCAAAAATTTCCATTAAAAAACAGTTTTATAGTCACTATCCTTATATTACGTTCACATACTGCCAAATTTATATTCTCCCCTATTAGGACTGGTGGATGTCGTATATCGTTGAAAGCTTTCCGAATGTCGAAGTTAAGGAGGCGTCGAGCGTAAGACTCAATTTCAATTAAACTTTAACCTATTTAACTTAACGAAATTTCCGAAACGCTTAGTATAAGACGGACATCCATATTTCGGGGATGCCATCGACCCTGATCGCAGGTGGTCGCAGCTTACCGTTTTGGCTGATCGCCAAGTCCTAACTGCAACAAGTCAAGTAAGTTGCTGACAGGGATTACCGGAATGGGGACGACGGACAAACGAACCCCGTTATGTTATATAATATCGAGGTTTGTTTTTACTACATCTGTTATCGCTAGTAGATATTGCTCTCAACGCGCCTGTTTGATAAATTGCTCTGTAGGAGAATAAGTTTTTTTTTTATATCCAACAATGTTTTTCGTGCCTTTTTCAATACCCATAAAATAATAAGCATAACATTTAAGTGCCTTAAGATTTCAATGTTATTTGTGTACAGGCTTCTAATTTATTGAAATTTAAAGGATTCTGTTTGAATTGATTTTTATAGACGATCTATAAAACTCTTAAAATCATCACAGATGTTGATAGAGTAACATATTTAAAGTTCTTAACCTGTTAACCGGACAAGACGTATAAATGAGTTAGGCGTAAACAATATCGATTACGGGTAGGACATATGAATACGTCCTCAAAAATTAATGTGCGCCCTGGAACGGAAGGGACGTATATTTCTGATCAACTATGATATTACGTCATCCATGCGTGTCTCGACATGAATTGTTCTGATTCTATACGCATAGAATCAGAAGAATTTCTCTATTGTGAATCTCTCACAGACTCAACAGAGCAAATGAAAAGTGATACAGGAAAATCTAAATCCCACAAATGTCGAGTGTGTAAAAAAAAAGGTACTAGAAAAGAATCTATTACTTACTGGTGTCCGAATTGTAGTGTAGCATTATGTATTAATAATTGTTTTAAAATATATCACACAGAAAACGAGTTTTGAATTTTTATATGTACCTATTGTGTCATTTTAATGTGTTATAATTTTTAAAGATGTTAATTTCAGTGGAAATTTTTAAAAATAAAAACGCAATTCCTGCCTTCATTTTACTTGTGTAATAATCAATTTTATCGTATCATTTATTTTAAAGCATCTGATGACAGGACGACGTCGCATAAATTATATGTTGAATAATGAATCGCATTCGTTGTTTGTTCGCATATATTATGACAAAAGTAAACATCGTACATTTCAGAATTACGAATGATTTTCAGCTAAAGATAAAATCAGTTTTATTATTGTGAATGAAATAATAGCTTTTAATGCTTACGAACAATTTAAATGATTTTTATCAAAGTCACGTACTATTAAAACATTTTTTCATACGTCACAGCTATTAGCAGATTTTTCTTTAATACAAATGTGACTTGCTCTCATACTGAACATAAAGAAATAATTGATCCAAACTTAAAAGTAAAAAACAAATATTTGAAAAAAAAATTTACACAACCCATTTATTTAAGTTAGTAATAATCAATAACTAGAGACCTACCCGATGTATGAAGACTTACTTATGAGAATCCTTGGGTGCAGATAGAAATAGATTGGAAAGATTTAGTAGCAGATATTCATGAGATGTAAAACACTTGTTGAAGATGACCAATTCACTACTTTTATACAAGATTTGGGAGTAATGGTCTAAGAAATTCATACAATAAGACTTGCTATTATTTATCATACAATATCAAAAGATCATCTCTAATTTCCCTTTGAAATCTCGAGCTGAACTATCCGGAATGATAATTACCACTGTCTTTAGTAAATGTGATACCATCATACTCCGCTTACATCTTGTGTTAAAAAATAAGTTTAGTTTCTTTTTTAAATATCTCGATATCTTTACTTTGAAATAAAACTGTTCATTGCTTTCGTTGCACACGTTCGTTATGACGTTGATAAATAATAATTATGCTGTCAGAACTTTGCCATTTAAAGAACTTCTTTTACAGCACTTAGTGTGGGTGCTCCATTAAATGGGCGTCGGTACCCTTTACCACCATCTATCTCGTTGCAATCTGTTATGACTCTTTTTGCTTTGATATAGTGCTCGTAATAGAGTGCACGATTTTAACGGTGGGAAGTGATTTCCGTCTGGCTCGTACTTCAAATCATCTGCAATATTCAAGCCCGTTATGTCTTACGTCGCGATTAGTCAAGGTTTTCACAATTCAGCCAGTTACTCCGTATTTGGTTTAGCCGACAATCGGTGTTATCCCAGCACCATATTTGACTGTACAATTAGTTGTCACGATGCTGTTCTTTGTGAGCGTTTTGACTGCTCGATTGTTTGAGGCCTTTGTTTCGTTCAAAGTTATGTATTTTGTCTTTTTATTTAAAGATAGAGTTAAAAAATGTAGCAAAGTTTCTTTGTCATGATTTCAATGCTAATTATTTTGTTTTAAATCTCTGTTTATATTGTTTTTAATAACGAAAAAAAATAATACTGGTTAAAGTAAACTCCAAATATTGTAGGGAAAAAATGACATTGGGGCAAAAAGTAGCAGGAATAATAGCACAAAAAGCTGGTCTCTATTAGCCGGACGAAATCTCCAACAATTAGTCAACGCAAACGCCAACCACGGGCTTAGCTTTGAGCATAATAAAGTACTGCAGCGGTAATGTATTCAAGAGCAACGCACACAAACAAAAGTACTAAACTGAATTGAGAGCGCCGTAGAGTTACGTACACCCAATTGACTACACCCGTATGTACAGTAAACCAGTTGGTTTTTTTTAATTCATAACTGAAACAATGTATCTCTCGTTTAAACCAGTTTGCAATAAAAAAGGTTATGTGAAGACACACATTTTTAACACACACTTGTTTCGTTATCCTCATTATTCTTTAACTCTTGCTGATCAATTTAGTGGGCGTTAACCAGTCTCGGAAAGGGTGTGTTATTTCGTAATTTTAAACCCGCGTCAAGTAAAAGTATTATATTTTTTGACCATAATTGGTTTGGATTCCTACCATTGCGGTTTTTTGATTTCATCCACAATATCGTCTATAGACGGCCGTTGTTTCTTGTTAGTTCTTTCAAATTATAAAATTACTATTCAATGATTAATTGTTATATACGTTTGTACATAAAACATTTGTTTTTGTTGAAATTTGTTTATGGAAATTGTCTACAAAATCAGGGTCATTAAATATTTATTGATATATGTCTACAGACAAAAAAAATCATCTTGTATTTGCATATCTTATATACTATACACATGATATATAATATATGTATTTATATACATGTGTTATTACACATATTCATGTATTATATATATAAGTATTACGTTTGTCAATCAGATTATATCAAAAGAGCAGCTTGTGAAGGTCGCTTATTAATTGCTTATAATTTTAAAAGTAGCACAGTAGAATTAGCAATGCATGTAAAGATATATTTACATTTTTATCACTGCTTCATATATCTTAATATAAAAGAATAGTGATAGAATTTTTTTATTAAGATAGATAAGCAATATTTTATTAATGCCTGAAAGCTTCTCATTACGTACATCTGCAGCGTCAACTTCTGCAGCCAAACATTATCAAATATAAAATTTAGGTTTGAAATGCTAGCTAGTGAACTTTTTGAGGTAATGAGACTGAACATCTTGTTAAAATGTAATATGGTACAATGTTTATCATCCTAACTATATGCAATATGCGTATCACATTATCACATGAATGCCTCGCTCGTCGAGTGAAAAAAAATTTGGAGTGTTTTAAAAGAATGCGAAGGCGTTGTACAACATCTCTACGAAAACATGTCCCGGAGCTACGTTGCATGAAACTCATGGGAGCGGAAGAAACTGATAGTTTTGTGGGGGCGAAAAATAAAAACGTTTATTTTACTCGTGTCCCGCTCTGCGCGCTGCACACCGAAACAATAATTTTAAGTAGGAAGAAATTTGCATTATGAAACATTTCCTAATGAAATGAAACACATCTGCATATGATTAAAACTTGTCTTCAACGATGTAATGAAATCAAACGTATTTCAAGCTCCAATAAATAGATTTTAGCGATAGATTTAACTTTTTAATGATATTTCTATATATTTTATATTTATTGATTTTGTTACTGCTAAGTTTCCTACTTGAATGTGGACCAACAATTTGGTGAAAGTTGCGGGAAACCGCGAAATGCAGACAGCACAGGACCGATTGAAGTGAAGATCTGTATAGAAGGCTTATGTCCAGTAGTGGGTGTTTTTCAACTCATGATTAGACTGCCTGCTATAATAGTCAATCAAATTTGAAATGATTCGTGTAATACTTGCCACTGCAACTTTAGTCACAATACTAGCTAGTATTAATTTTTAATATTTAGATTCATTTGTTAAAAAGTATCTTTCGAATTTAAACAAAATAAAATTGTTAATATTTTTAATAGTTAAAATTCATCTACTTTATGATTCTTATAACAAATATAAATATCTTTATTGATTGCACTTGATTATAAAGTGCATTAAGGATGGCTGCTGTCTCCGTTCATCTGTCATGGTGTACGCCCTGCCGCTATTAGATGAAATAATAGATTTGAACGCTTCCGTAGATTTATTTCCGTTGTTCAATTGTACAAGATTGTTGTATAGTTAATTTATAACCGGCGATAGCGTCGTCCGACGATTAGCATCAGACTATCGGCCCCTTGTCCGAGGAGCATCGCGCCTCGTAAAATTACCCAGCGATCCATCATCGCGTGGACTCGAATAAGTAAACATAACGAAATGTTTACAATTTTGGTGAAGAGCCATATTTCTACTAATTAACTATGTGATGAGCAAAACGGCAACCACCCTATAGTAAATTTTTCTTTACGGTTTTTTTAAGAATGCGTTCCGCTTTGCAATATTAAGCCTAGGATTGTCTATCACCTACGGTTGTGTTCCGTAGGAGTAAAAATTTCCACATAACTTTGACTTCTTCCCCAGAAGGCAATGTATCTTTTCGAAGATTTCCTCATCGGAAAAAAAGGGGATTATCTATTGTGATTTATATTACAATTTTTAATTTATATCCTTTTTTCCTCTCCTCTTTATGGTTCACATTATGGTACAGTGCAACAACTTACCAACCCACATTGAGTCAACGTGGGGAAGGATGGCTCAAATCCTTCAATTAATGGGAGTGGCCTATATCCAGCAGTGGACGTTTCTCGATAAATTTCTCGGTAATGATGATGAGTTAACTCAACGAAACTTATAATTTAAATGTGAGAAAGAACGGCCTCACCGCTATAAGCGATTTCTTCCAGGCAGCCCAGTAAAATAGGAGATATAAAAAAATAGTAGACTAAGAAGAAAAGCAAAAAATAAATATATGAGAGCAAGAATTGTTTGTAGTAAACATGTAATTCAGTACAGAGGTATTTATTTAGAAAGGAAGCAAATTTAAGCAATAAATAAACCTACCAATTACACATACTTACATTAGACATACATATATATTTAAATAAGAAAATAGTCAAATTTAACTTTGTTTTTAATTTGGCTGTGTTACATGAACTTAAACATAATTAGTGACGTTGGTTTTCTTTTGTCACGGGGTAGATCATTCCTTAAGGCGTATAGTCTTCAAAGCGAAAGAATTTTATTTAGGTTGCAATTATATTGTTTCAATCAAAATGTATTTAACATTAAATTATTACAATTTTTTTTTCGTTTGTACAAGGAAGTAGCAGATTATTTTTCCAAAGAGCAATTTATTTAACAAGTCGTTGCTTGGTTAAATTATTACCATGGTAGCATTATATGACTGGACAACTGTAATTCAATCTCGTTAATGTAGAAAATCTCATTACGTTATAATTTTTTTATGATAACGTATAATAGAAACTTAGCAATGCGAAATGAGCGCGGCTATTAATTTGAAATAGCATGATTATTAATTTGGTAGTCGTTATAAATATTAACTTACTTCAAATTACATTGACAATGGAGGCGGGAACTACCGGCTTATCTGTCGAACCTCACGTTGAAGACTAATCATTTTTTTGTGTGATGTCCGGTTAACCGGATGAGTGAGTCGATTTACCTCGTGAATTTAGGCAATCAAAGCAAATAATTTTCATATTAATCACATTGTTTAGCATCCTCCAATTGGAAAGCTTTTGTGAAAGAGCTCGCTTTTTGCATGATATGCAATTATTAGAGATTTTACATACGCGCCCAATAGCTCTCGATATGTCCATTAGACGCGTTTTAACGGTGTAATTAATCTGCTTTCTAAGCAATAACTTTTTAATGCACACTATGATTCCGAATATCATAACAAACGTTGTACTATTACGGAATTTTATGTATATACAAAATTTAATTTCTTCGATTAAAGTGATACGACTGTTAGAAAAGAAGCTATTTAAATTATTGGAAACATAATAAAGAATAGTTGACAAAATAATTATTTAATATATCTTGTTACTAAGATAAGATATTTAATTATTTACGTTAAGGTTATAAGTCACACATATATAATAGTTACGCGAATGAATTTTAAAACTTTGTATGTAGAAAGGCAAACTTATAACATTCTCCCGTTTTGGAAATATATCCATTAATCTTAAAGAAAAAAGGTTTTGGGGTTTATCTATAAAACTTTTACAAGATTTCATCAAACTGTCGACCTCACGTAAAATCTCTGTTCTGCCTTGAACGAAATTAAAATGACAATTTGCGAGGGACGAGAGAACGTTAAAACAACTGTCAAAGCTATCAAACCTTTGTCAGTGGTAGGAAATCTTGTTAAAAATGAGAGAAATGCAGAAAAACTGGCGTTCATTTAAACAGATGCCCGATGGAGATAAAATAAAGGATGCTTTCAGCGCGCGCATTCAAAATGCAAACAAGACGACAACGCGAACGGGGCTTTATTCATTGAATAGCTTGTTTTAACTTTCTGAATATTTAAAAACACTGTTTTTTATTATGGTAATGTCATACAAATTTTGTTTTTAATTATAATAAAATTACCACTCATATAAGAAAATATTGAATTTAAAAGGTTTTCTATTATTATAACTACGAACATAGTTTGTACTCATTTAATTAATAAGTATTAGTAGTTTTTATACATCAATTTGTAATAAATGAATCAAATTTCCAGTTAGTTATGTAGTTCATTAAATATCAAATTTTGTTAACTCAATTATCATTTCATTTGTATTATGTATAAAAATAGAATTAAAATAGAAAATCTTATTAAAAATGATAAAACAGGTCATTATGAACGATCATTAGTAGTTCCAGTGTAACTATAATTTTATTCTGATGAATTCTGCTCAAGTTATCTCCAAAAAAATCATACCTTTATTCGTCATCAAAATTTCATATATTTATTATGTTAATGCCACGCCCAGCGGTAAGCATTATTGGACTAATAATATAACTAAGTTTTAATTCATAATTTGGTTCTGAAACAAACATTCTAACCATATCAAACCTTGAAGTTTTAGTGTTGATATAGGTAATGGTTTCTATCCACAAGATTCCATTTATCTCTGCTAAAGTTTTATGAATCCATCCATTGCATCTTAATTCTGAATACGTCACACAAACAGATTATCTTGTATTTTTATAATGTTATGCACGAAACGAATGTGACCTTTATAAATGTCGATACACTGTGCCCAGTCGGAAACGGCATTAAATAATGTATGCGCATCGATCAATCTTATCTAACTTGTAACGGGCCCGCATGTGTGTCAGTGTCGCTCTCAGCAGGTGACGGTCATTAACAGTCGTCTGACGGCTCGTAGTTCGCAATTTTCTAGTCTTCGAGACCTTTGTTATAGTCTAACGACCCCTATTCGAGCAATTTAGCATTATCACTTACCCCACTTTCACTGAGACCTCTGTACACTAGTAAGAAGTACTCGACGCCTCTACTATCTTTTCCCTTTTATGGCCTCTTGCTCGCTGTCATGTAGTTCCAACTATAATATCTATACCGCCATTTATATTTGAATTACTTTCTTTATAATTAATATTTTGTAGTATTTTATTTGCCACAATTAGAAAAATTATTTCTTCCATATTTAATAAGTTCACTTTCATTTTACTCGATTTTTGGTTTAGTTTGTTATGCTATACGTAATGTGTGCTGATGATGTCTTTAACGTGTCATCGTTTTGTATAACGGCGGTTTCTACAATCAATGAGACACTTGGCAATCTATAATTTAACAGCCAGGTAATTTCGTTTCATATCAATTTCACAATTACTCACCGATATGATCTGTCATTATCAAGTTTATTGGCCCCGCGGGTGCAAAAGGCTTATTAATCAGCAAGGGAACTTTCTCCTGGGGTATTGTGTGGGAACATTAACAACCCTACACGGGACACGAGGTAATGTACCATAGACGGTCAACTGATTTCACCATCGAGTGATGGATGACGGCGCTTGGTCGCTTGACGGGACTTCGATTGCTCGTATTCAATCGTAATTTACTTTAAAAATCAAATATTTACTATGTCTAGTTCCAGAAAATTTATAAAATTTCAAAATATCTTACTAGATGTCTGATTAGTTATAATTTTACTTCCTAGATTTACAATACTTAATTTTAATATGGTTACATAAAATAGATAAAGTCAATATAAGAATATCAATACTGTTGTGCTATAAAATCTTTATCTCCAGTTAAATAAATGAACCGTTCAATAGATATGCTATGTAAACAGTTTGCTGATCAAAGATGTCTGGTTAATATTGATCCATGTCTGTCGCCCGTCGCGTAACCTATATCTATACAAAATTAAAAAATAAACCCTTTCTCGTCAAAGGCTAGTCAAAAACTTTATTTTTTACAATACTTTTATTGATCCTTAGAATCAATATGGGCATGAAACAATCTAGATTGAACTTCTTTTTTATATTCGTAGGGTCGAGCAGGACGTTCATCTGCTATTGGATGAAGCTGCTGAAAATGTGGTACTAATTAAGATGCTATACACTGCACCCTATTGCGTATGTCACTTTTGGATAAAGATATTAAATTTAGATTGTGTCGTTACTCCAGTAATTTCACTAGCTACAACGTCTTTTAAAATTAATCACTCTTGTATTTGTACACTAAATAAACATATAATTTTTTTTTTAATTTTTCTGGATATTTCTTAATCTGTGATATAAAACTATATACTTTTCCTTAACATGATACAAAGTGAAGTATTTATTTAACTTAATTTGCATCCTTGTAATGATTTGTAAACAAACGTGAAAATTTTGAATTAGGTTAATGGCTATTTGCACTGTTAACTTTAGCGTTTATAACTAAAGTAACAAATGTTAATTAGTGAATTGTACGGTTAACTTTTCTCTCAGTAATTAACATTGCACATAATAATAATTCTATGGGTAACACTAACCGGTATGAAATCTCATCTAATTGAATTTTTATTTACATTGAGAAATAAGTTAAGCAGTTTGGGTAATTATAAAGTACTTAGTTGTTTTGTTATGTTAACTGAATCTTTATATAGTATAGTTTAAAATTGATGTCTAGAGATTACTGTTAACTGCCTCGCAAAAACGAGTATGCTAATTTTTTATTGTATGTACTAGACTTGAAACTGCATAGAATAACGCTTATCTATCTTATTAACTGATAAATAGTTATTAAACTAGTTTTTTAAAGGTGACTAAATTATGTTAGTAATTTATAACTATTTTTGTAATATTTAAATTAACAACTATTCTTTATATATAATCTAATACTCTGTTAGGACATATTGAAGAATAGTGAAGATTTTTTTTTTTATCCAGAACTGATTGACAATTTTTTTTAGTACTTGACTCTAACTCTGAGATCATTATAATTATCTAAACATTATTTGAAACAGATCGCTTTATAACTATGAACAAACTGCTTAAAGCGTTTTATCAATTCGTTACTTTTTTAACTCCATATTTTTAAAACGTTCATAACATAGCGCAGTTATTTTAAGTTAAAGTTACTTATTGCTGTTTTCGACGGCGGCTACTGTGTTGTATTATACATAAAACTAAGTTAACGGTATGCGTAACATTAATGCATATTAATAATATATATTATATCGTTAACATTATGTGTACAACCTTAACTTAAAATATGGCACAGCTCTTCACTTACCACTGGAGAAATGCGTCGTGAAATCATTATTAAGGGCGTACGTTATTAATGATATTGCTTGATGTTATTTAACAAGTGAGATACTCGAGCCATTGTGTGGTCACATTTCGAAATGATTGATTAATTTTTTTTATCTTTCAAACACTCTGCTATTTACTTACATAAAATAAATTTGTTAAAGGCTTTTGTTTTAAATCATACGTAAACAAACTTTCACATTATTCTTATTGCTTATGAATATTTATTTTGATCATTACTTCACAACTTTTATATAGAATAAGTCATAGACAATGAAAAGGTAAACTTTATTCATAATCCGTTTAAGTTACACCTTTTTTTCGAGGGGAATTCCTGCATCGGATACTTTTTCACTGCAAGGACATCAAAAGAATTATGCTGAGCTCTTACTGGCTACAACCTCTCGGTTTTGATTGTTGTGCAATTTGTTTTTATAATTATTGTACCTCACAACTCTAATGTATTCATAATCCGTTGCTTTAAAGTTATTTCTCAACTTGTTTGATACGGAAGCTTTGTCTCTGTATAATCTATTACAACACTGAAGCGTATTGTTCATGACTTCCGCATCATAACACGCCTTGTATGGATAACTGATCTTAAATTTTCCCTTCTTTAATTTAACAAAAACCGGTAGGTTACCGCTTTACCGTATTCGGAGCGAACGTTTGCACAACCATCTCTGCATATGCACCGCGATGCATTAATACACTGATTTCTTGCAGCGATGTCCCAATATTGGACTGTGGCCCACGTTTCCTTCATACGTAACCGGGTTTTTGGAAGTATCAGCTTAATGATTTTATACATTTTTAATACTATTGATCTTTTATTTATCTCTCAAAGCGATAAGTTGGAAAAGACTTTCGCCTGATGGTAAATCTGTCTGTCACCATAATACTAAACATTCGTAATATTTTTTGAGAGAACGTTTACTACTTAATATTACTTTAAAAGTGTATTTTTCGTTTTCCCTATCATTAGCTACGTTGTCGTGTTTGCCAAAAATGCGTCGTTTCTTACTGCATGTGATTTATAGCTCCTTATCAGTGTTACGAAGCAGCCGCTCTTAATTGGCAGTAAGATATCATGGGCATTGTTTCGCAATGACGCCGTTTTTTGAGCTGAATTACACCCGGACAAGTTTAATCTTGAATCGTTATGGTGAATGTGACACCCTTCTTTTAAGTGGCGTAATATTTTTGTACTCAATTACAACAACTGAGAGTTATGGAATACATTTATAGATTTCATCGACTCAGAAGTAATGAAAGGGTTATGTCGGAATCTTAGTATCTAAAATTTTTACGATTCTCATTATCTTTATGGACTTATTTCAATTGCTTTGCAGCAGTTGTGGTCACGGGAGGACAGAGGTGGCAAATGTCCCAATGTGTTGTCATTACGTAATACCTACAACTTTTTTAATAATTATTTATGGTCCCATCATCGAAGAATGAGTTCACTATCTAGAAGTTTTAAAATGTTATACTTGGTGTTTGAACCAAACACGAAGCATAGTACCACAGATAGTAACAATTTAGTCGTAATATAAGATTTCATTACATTTCTTTGTTAGTTACATCAACAAATGAAGTTTTGATTTCAGTGCCATTACATACTACACTAACTGAAATAGCAGCGTAACCAGTTTCCTATTTAAAATTGGGTGATCAGTTATAAGTAAAAAGTGATGCAGTCTATTGCAATACACGATTCAAACTGCGCAAGTGATGCTACGGACTTAACTAGTGTAAATACAAACGAAAGATTTATTTAAAAGCTCTTTTAACGCGTCCTTCAACAGAGATGTTTGATTTGTTTAGTCTCCAGTCGAGTGGTGCTCGCCGGACTAATTCTAACTGGTCAAACCTCGAACCGTGAGTGGTTTCTTATTGAAATTGTTTTGTCCAAGCACTTCACTTCGACTGGGTTTAAGTAACTTCGTCTGTGACAATCGTTTATTAAATCGTAAATATGTTGTAAATTTCATATATATGTGGAATTTATTAAGTAAAGCATTCAAGTTTTGTTCTTATTTTATGTTTATATATTCCGTTGTTGTATTTGTAAATGTTTTACAATTTTATATAATGTGAAAATCTAATTATGTAAACAATGTTGCGAGTAATGTGAGGACACAAATAAGTTAGAGAAAACTTGACTTAGAAAATCTTTTTAGTAGCATTCTTTATTCCTAGATAATTCTAAGTAACTTAACGAAGCCGTCGCTCAGCATCTTGATGGAAACTCAGATTTCTCGTACAATCTGAAAAAATGTTAACGGTCTTTTATATCTTGTTTTTTCATAAAAAAAAACTGCGCGTACGCGTTTTACTTCAACGAAAGAACCTTCAGTTGGGTCCGTCTACGTATATAGCAGGGACCAGATTCTTGATTAAGCTTAGTGTTAAAAAAAAACAGATGTCTGTCATACATTAAATTCTCATTAACAGAACGTATGATGTGCGAAATGATTAACTAAAAATTTATTAAAAAAGTATAAACCAGGTCTGTATCCATTATTAAATGTTAGTTACCAAATTGATTGAACCATGGTTTACAATTAATTTTAGTTTTTCATATTTGAGTCATAAAAATCAAGTAGCTGTATCCAAGTTAATATAACTATACATATATACTATTTGGATCGTAAACTTATTTTAAAAATGTAGCTTAAATTTATCTATAGTTAATAGACAGTTTTTTATTAATTGTATATTTCACTAAATTTAGATACTAGTTTCATAAGCTAATAAGTATTTTATGTACACAATATCATTTTTTTTCTATTCTGGTAGTACTGATACTATGACTATTAAACCGATGTTTAATTATCCTGATATTCATTACTACGAAGGAAAATTACAACACTTTAATTGTAATGTAAACAGACAGACCTTTACTGTATTCGAGTATTTTCTCGATCGATTGTTACGTACAGGACAAGTTCTCTCTTTCCGCAGTATCGTTTACCCTTTTCACAGTAATCATGGTGACATTTTGTATCTGTTAAATACGTTTATATTTATCGGATACGCAATCGACAGTTGGAAATGTGTCTTGAATATGATTGTTGTTTGTGTGTAGATAAACAACCAAAGCTGTTTAGATCTATAGTCTATTGATCCCGGTCAAAAAAAGAGCTCATTCGTATCATTTAGCTTTTTTCTGTATTTGTTAAATCACGTAAAATTTTATTTTATTTCTGATGAACTGTGAAGTGCGTTTTAGAAATGCGTTTAATATATAATTTATAGAGACTTAATTTGTGTTTTTGTAAAAAATTCCGTAAGGAACCAAATTAAAAAAGTCCCCGACTGAATTTAATTTATTTTGATACATACTTTCTGTTATAGATATGATTATATTGTACTCTACGATTGCATATAGCATTATAACTTACAGAAAGCTCCACGTAGTTCGTTTTTGTTTACATACATTATTTTAAAATACTAAATTAAATTTGCAAGATGTTTTTTATATATTTTTTCATATAAAGATTTAGATCAA